>OZ030382.1:4137965-4438967 GCA_964023945.1 Ectemnius cavifrons
ATGTGAAAGTTGGTTAAAACCAATTGTTTATATTGTTAACCAATAAAACTCTATTTTCTGTAACTATTTGGTTATGCTAAATGTACTAAATGATTGAATATAATAACAAGTGTGGTCCCCGCTGTAACAGGTGGTATAGTGAATAATTGTGCAAAAGCGGAACCCATTTGAACCAATAGTTTTGGAAAAATCATCCGCAGAGTACCATTATGCATAATTAATATTGTAATGTTTAACAATTAGTAACTGCCTTATTGTTTATTTGATTTTAAATGTTTTTACCTCAAATTACTCTGTACAAGTATACTAATTAAAGGTAAAATGACTGTGCTCACCAAGTGATTGGTTTAGTCACACCAACATTTATACAATTTATAAAAATGTAAAGGTTAACTGTCCTACATCCCCTTAAATGAAGATGAACGAAACCTTCTTTCATCTGAACGCAGAGCTTTTATTTTTCAGAAATAGCACTTTACAGCGCGGGCGTTCATTGTTGTCCGGATTTGCAAGTATCTCGAGTGACAACTGAATAGTACTAAGATTTTTAGAATAGGGCCGAACAGAAGTGCGTGAAACAGTGCTGCAAACACATGCTTCTCATTGCATTTTGTCATGCAACTCGATTCACATAGTATCCATTCGCTTCTGATAAATAATAACTACCGTTTAACCTGCACTTATTCTGACATTCGTTATTTTGTTGACCGTCGATTGCAATAATAACCGGATAGAGTCAGCGATAGCAGCATTATTATTCATAATAAACGAATATTATGAAAACGTAAAGGCAGGAGGAATACCAATGAAACATAACGAAAAAAAGATATTACCAGAGGTAGAGATTAAACACTGAAGGAGAAAAGGGAAAGGAAATGTAAAAACAATAATCGCAACAACGAGGGAGCGAACACGGATCATCGAGGTTACAGATCGAGCGCTTTGTCGCGCCGCCACTTCCATACTTGTTAGAGAAAGTATCACAGGCACCTGATAAATTTGATTCATTGGATTTGGACGGATTTAATTGGATTAAATCGGGAGTCGCGAAACATCTAATCGGGGACCCTACTTATCGCAAGCGTATACAACGAAAATGGGAAAGCGAAAGAAGCGCATATTAAGAAAGTCGAAAAGCAAGAAGAAATGCAAAAAGTGAGCGTCCGTGGGGCGATGCCGCGCCGTCACGGCACTGCCGCGCTCGGGCATTGAGAACCACGCATGCAAGGGGTTGCTTGTCGGCTGAGCTCGTTGGTGTGAATTGCGGGGTGCGCGGTGCGAGGCATGCACGAGGCTGCCCGCTGGGGTATCGGCATGACACATCAAGGAAGCGATCGCCTTTCTTTTAAAAGCAAGGAGTGAGACTGAGAACCTCTAATTCCGCCCGTCGGGGAAGTGGGCTGATCCTCGGTCAGTGGGGTGTCGCTATAGCCTTATCTCCACCGCGTAATGCATCTCATTGGCTTACAGTTTTTTCAATTTTCTTGCAAAAAGAAGCCCCAATGAGAAATTTGAAAATAGCCATCTTCATCCCCGCCCCCGTCCCTACAAGATGGCTACAGTCATTTACGACATTTACGGAACACCCTGTATAGGCGACGATCGTCGCCGACGAGGCCGACGTCGAAGAGAGTTACACCTCCCACGAGCCTGATCCCTAAGCTGATTCTTCGATTTTCTTTGAGATTTATTTGCCAGCGTTGCGCGAACCCCACCGCCCATTCTCTGTTTTCCGGCCGGCTTTTCTTTTAGCTGCCTTTCGCGATGCTTGTGGTTTCTGTTTACTGACTTCGAAAAGAAGGAAGTACTCTTTTCGACCGCTATATTTTTTTTTCTATTACTAAGCGCACGCCTACTATTAGCCCTCAAATTGCACGAATAGTTTTGTTTTCTACTCTTTCCATGCGCGAATAATATTATTGTTGTACACTTAATTTTGGGTATTTTGTATATTTATGTGAAAGAAATTTTGCAATCCTACTTCCGATTAGTAAATCGAGAAGCTTATAAATGGTATGTCAGGATGTTTGGAGGCAGTGATTCTAGCACTAATTATTAAATAAATTGTTTATTACTCTCACATCCCCCTTTAAGGTATTAGTGACAATCTCTTTAAGTATATTGGGTTACAGTTGTGCTCACTTCATTAGGAGTCAATTAGGTTGCATCATTTGGATTTAGACAAATGTTTGCTTAGATTTAGTTCTACTTCGTCAGGGAAAAGGTGTAAATAAAATGCACCAAACTTTATTTACAGAACATAACAGATTTTTATTACTAATTCTTACGGTCTATTATGTTAATAATACGTCATTACAAATTATAAAAGTGTTCTTTTTTTATTTTTTTATTTACAATTTAATGACGCATCAACTGCTTGTGGTTATATTTTGGTTCATCGAGTTTAGTTAATAAGTAGTAGTGTGTCAGTTTGGTGTGTCCGATTTTTAGTCTGCTGATTGTCACTTGTTGTCTTCTGTTTAAGAGTTTATGTATAATTCAACATTTGCAAAAAAAAACAATACAAAACATTCGTTTGATTTAAAAGGTACAAGTATTGAAAATATGTCATTTTTAGTGGTTTCGCTCGATATTTGACACGATTGACGTGGCCGTCAATCTGTATAAATATGCAAACATATGTACACAACCAAAACTCTACCGTAACATGACACACATTATTCGAGCTGTCCGGCATACATCATATCATCAACTTTTTTATGCTACTGTCGCAAGAGAAGCACCTTAAAGAGCCGCTGCCACTTTGTCAGTGACAATAACGCGCCACTCGATTCCCGCTATCGCTTGGATAAGAAAGATCGCTTGCAAAACAGGCGCGCTTGCACTGACGGCGTCGTCTCCCCGGTGATAACCGATCGCATGCGCCCGGCCCGTTCGAGATAATCTCGCTTGACATTGCGCCTCCGAGACGAGGCAATAATATTTTTCTCGCTCCGCGAGATTCGGCTCGGTCAGCTGTAAGGTAATTATACAGGCTGAGAAGGAAACAATGCTACCATTTAAATTTGGTTAAGAAAGAAATGAACAATTTATCTATCGTTTGTGTTTCATTTTTTTCTGTACAATATTCGGATAGTTATACTGTTATTATACTGGCTAATTAACTATATAGCTGATTGACTTATAATTGTTCACAATAATTAATAGCGAATGGTATTCATGGTTGAAATAATGATATTGTTTATTGGAAAGAGGAATTCGAAAAATCCATTTTATCCGCATTTATGGTGATTTTGTTAGGAAAAATGTATTAACAATTGGGGTGTATCGAAAACTAACATACATATACTACAAAAATCTGTCCCAGTAATTTTATTACTTGCTTCTTGCAACGCAATTTTGCAATTTGGATTTCTCGTCTGTCTAAAATAGTTTCCGAGATATTCGTACATATGTACAGGGTGAGTCACTTGCCTTTGAATCGCCAATGATGGATATAGGCTGTTGAAAATGGTATAATTATACGGTGTTGAGTAATTTTAATATAAACGAGTATTTACCGAGTCTTTTCTACGCACTGACATTTATTTATAATATCGAATTGTACCAATAATGGAAATAATTGGAACTCGAGTGTGAAGGGGATGATTAAAAGGCGAGTGACTCACCCTGTACATGTTTTCGGACATACACATTCAACTTTGAAGCCGTGGTTCTCCCTATAAAGTAAATATTAGCAGTTCAAAAAAATGCATGTCGAATGCTTGTCAGTTGGACGCAGATACGTAAGCGTTGTCAATCGAAAAGAAGCATATATTATTTTTGAAAAAGCATACTATTAGGCTATCGGTAGATAAAGTGTTAAGAATGGCATTGAAAAAATTTCCTCTGACAAATAAGTAATTCTGTTGGGATGATCTATGACCTGTTTCGCAAACATTTTAACTGGTGGCAATAAATGACAATTGCATGGTAAAAACTATAATTTTAATTGCCGTTTTATAGATTATAGTCACACTTATTAGTTGTCAGAATTTTTGTGAAATTGGTTCCTAATCCAAATTTTAGCCGAATCACATTCATTGGTTGATAAGTATGATAATCAGTATTTCAACGACGATGAATTTCACTAATATTGTTTAAATTTATAAGTTAAATAGCTCCAAATATGTACTTTAACAGTATTGTGTGCAAGCAAAAAGTTACCAAATTCTATATCCATTTTTGCCAATTGATTTTTATAGTGTAGCATGGAAATATTCACACGATTTTCAAGTGGCATAACATTTAAATCGTGCCAGTGTTTTTGGCCCGCCCAGTAGAAGTAGAATCGCAAAAGTATCAACGAAATTTGACAATTTTTTTGCATGCACGCAATATTTCTTTTTAAATTCATTATATACTTGTTAAAGTACATCGATTGGACTAATTATCCTGTAGATGTCATTTCGATATTCGCAATAACAAACACGCTGTAACAACATTCGTGAAATCATTATCATCAAAGTGGTGCTTATCATAGCTTATCAATAAATCGATTCGTTTTGAAATTTTCGATCTTCTCAACAGGAGTACCCACTTGACTGGAAGTGCTTTACTCGATGCTTCTCTTCTTTCTTTTTATATAATAATTGGTTCTCCAACAGTTTAAAATTAAAAACAAACATCTGTCTGTTTGAACTCTGTTTGAACTCTTCAAATTCTTCGATAAAATAATAACGTTGACCGATAACTTTGGCTCGAATCAGAATTTAAAAAATCGGTTTTGTAATCACCTAGCCTTAATATTTATCTCTTAAATAAGAAACGTTGTTTGTTGGTCAGTGCATCGTGAATCATACTTTGAACGGCCACAGCTTTACGGATGTGCTGTAGCATGTACACGAAATATTATAATAAAATTTCGAATAGTTCAAACTATACATACATATATTTTAGTAAATGTTATTTATCTTCCATTGATCTGAAGGTGAGCCTGGGCGATATTTTGTATGCGCATTAATAATAATAATCTAAAGTATAACAGATTATTGCAGGAATTTTTTAACAATCTTCGACATCTTCCATTTTTTTTGAAATTTTAAAATTACTGTTGAAACACCTCGACAATCTGTTAAACTGTTGTTGAGGTTTTTACATAATTACCGATAGACAGAATATGACGTATTTTCAAAAAATAATCTGATGCGTAACGGAAGAATGCCTCAATTTTTTACCTCTTTTTGCAATTCTTTTTGTATATGGAATACCCCGAAAGTCAACCTCTTTGACCCTTCGACAGAGTTTGATAACAGTTCCAGAAAATTGAAACACGAACCACAACATTAGTATTTTCAACAAAAAAAAAAAACTATTTGATGCGCAAGGAAAGAATTCCCAAATTTTTGTGCTCTTTTTCCAAGTCTTTTTGTATATGAAATACCTTGAAAGTCAGCCTCTTTGACCCTTCGACAAAGTTTGACAACAGTTCCAGAAAATTGAAACGCGAAACACAATATTAGTATTTTCAAAAAAACTATTTGATGCGCAATGAAAGAATTCCCACATTTTTCCCCTCTTTTTCCAATTCTTCTTGTATATGAAATACCTTGAAAGTCAGCCTCTTTGACCCTTCGACAAAGTTTGACAACAGTTCCAGAAAATTGAAACGTGAAACACAATATTAGTATTTTCAAAAAAACTATTTGATGCGCAAGGAAAGAATTCCCAATTTTTTTACCTCTTTTTGCAATTCTTTTTGTATATGAAATACCTTGAAAGTCAGCCTCTTTGACCCTTCGACAAAGTTTGACAACAGTTCCAGAAAATTGAAACGCGAAACACAATATTAGTATTTTCAAAAAAACTATTGATGCGCAATGAAAGAATTCCCACATTTTTTCCCTCTTTTTCCAATTCTTCTTGTATATGAAATACCTTGAAAGTCAGCCTCTTTGACCCTTCGACAAAGTTTGATAACAGTTCCAAAAAATTGAAATGCGAAACATAATATTAGTATTTTCAAAAAAACTATTTGATGCGCAAGGAAAGAATTCCCACATTTTTTTCCTCTTTTTCCAATTCTTCTTGTGTATGAAATACCTTGAAAGTCAGCCTCTTTGACCCTTCGACAAAGTTTGACAACAGTTCCAGAAAATTGAAACGCGAAACACAATATTAGTATTTTCAAAAAAACTATTTGATGCGCAATGAAAGAATTCCCACATTTTTCCCCTCTTTTTCCAATTCTTCTTGTATATGAAATACCTTGAAAGTCAGCCTCTTTGACCCTTCGACAAAGTTTGACAACAGTTCCAGAAAATTGAAACGCGAAACACAATATTAGTATTTTCAAAAAAACTGTTTGATGCGCAATGAAAGAATTCCCACATTTTTTCCCTCTTTTTCCAATTCTTCTTGTATATGAAATACCTTGAAAGTCAGCCTCTTTGACCCTTCGACAGAGTTTGACAACAGTTCCAGAAAATTGAAACGCGAAACACAATATTAGTATTTTCAAAAAAACTATTTGATGCGCAAGGAAAGAATTCCCAAATTCTTTTTCTCTTTTTCCAATTCTTCTTGTATATGAAATACCTTGAAAGTCAGCCTCTTTGACCCTTCGATAGAACACGATATCGTTCGCAGAGAAAATAAACGCGCAAAACGTTTCTAACAGACAGATTCGTGCTCTGATCGAACAAGAGCCGGTGGTGGCGCCGAGTGCTACTCTCTAATATCCGAGGAGTTTACGGCGATCCCGATGGAATTTTGGGATTTAATGGGTTAGAGTGCCGACGCTTTTATTCGGATTTGGCTTTTGTATCAACGAGCGCGCGCGCGTCTACTCTCCAAGAGGGCGGCATAAAATAGGAAACGAACCGTACTTTTGAGTGCGAGCTTGCGCCACGAAACAGTCGGATTAAGATGGACGCCTACCAAGAAGCCTTAAAAGTAGAAGCATTTTTGTTGGTTTTTTTCGTTTTTTTCGATGGGGGATTTTAGTAGTTTTTTTTCTTTTAACATTGTTTTCCTGTGATTAGAATAAAAAAATAATACGTATTTGAAATAGCGTATTAGATTATCTAGCACTCTATAGAGTCAGATTTTTTTTATGCTCCAGTTTTGTTTCTAAATTAGAAAGCAGTAATAATATTCTGTTGCATTTCTTTTTGCAAAAATTTGACCATATGATATCATTATATTCTTTACGTATAATAAACACCAGTATTTCTCCTTTCTTATATAATTCTGTTTATAATTTTCTACATGATGATGAGTTTGAAAATAATTGATTCTGCAAACCTTCTAAATCGTGCGATTTAAGCAATTTGTATAAAAAATCGCAGCCCAGGTTTCCAAAATCGCCTTCCAATTGGAAATCATAATTCTAATAAGAACTTTGCACGTAAAGGAAAATGAAATAAAATCATTCTCATTTGTAGGGATACAACACACTAAATCGATTAATATTTTTGAATACATAAATCCTGAAAAGGCGTATATTTTTTCGGCTTCTAAGTATTCTCAATTTTCAAAATTTCTACACGAAATTTAGTGCTCCACGCATACATACGGCCACAAATAATGCAATAAATTATTAACCTTTCAAATAATTACGCTTGAAAAAAATTCCCTCCAAATCAACATGTCCAACAATCTCTTCTACATGTCATAAAAATCTCGAGAAATTGCCCTCAAGTTAGAAATCATAATTTCAATAAAAACTTTACACGTAAAGCAAAATGAAATAAAATCATTCTCATTTATACGGATACAACACCCTAAACAGATCAATATTTTTGACCAAAAAATCCTAAAAATGCTTCTATTTTTAGGGCTTCTAAGTATCGCGTCCCCCCTTAAGGAACAAGGGAGTGAGATGTGTGCGAGTGTATGTATGAACGAGTGGTAGAACCAGAGAGAGAGAGAGAGGAAGAGCGAATGAAGGACAGGAAAGCGAGTGGGAGAGGAGGACAGAAGGACAGGGGTCTCGCATATCTAGCGTGCAACGAGAGTGCAGGCATTAGGGACGTTGGACCCTTCGAGTCTCCCTTGGTTGCAGCTCACCATTGCCACTTTGAATCTCGTTCACCTTGAGCTCCGAGAGCCTTCGTCAGTGATTCTCATTCCCTCGATCGCAAGCTCTCCCTGGCTCTCGCGATCCTTACCAGCCAGCCCTGAGAAAAGCGAGATTGGTCTGGTCTTGGCTCCTTTTTCACTAGCTTTCGAAACACCGCTCCGAGTAGAGCGGTATGACATTGCCGATTTACGTAAGCCAGTAGCCTAGGTCACGCTCGCGCAGCCGCGCGCCGCGCTCAACCAACACGTTTCTCTGACGTGGCACACTCGGCTAATACTAGAACACTACCCACGCCAGCCAAGTTATTTGCTTAATATTTCATCGTGTTTATTATTCATTGATGAAACTATTTTATTTCTGATTTTTTGTCTGACTCTTCTTGAAATGGTTTGTTGTTCTTTTTTTACGCTTTTTTTTAGATTTTTGTGGGTGTATCTTAAATGTAGGTAATAATCGCGTTTCAAAAGCTTTTTTTTTTTATAAATTTAGGATTCCTCAATCATTGAAATACCTGTGTATAATTCGCTTGGCTAGCTAGATCTTATTAACAAGGCAGTCAATAGTTTGCACTGCTAGGAATGTTATTTTTTTAGTATTTGCATCATATTGTTTTATAAGTCTGTAGTTTTTTTTATCATAACTTTATGAGCCATTTGGTGCTAAAATTAAATGCATGTTATTTAAACGGTATAGTTATTAATCTAAGAGAGATTCGCCTTCGTAGACAGTTAATGGAGTTCAAACTTTATGGACGATTAATTAATAATCTAAACGTTACGGGCAATTGTTAAAGAAGTAGTATAATGCGTCAACTATCTTAAATCGTGCGGTGATTTATTTGTATTTCATTCCAAACGATGGGAAGTATTAAGTTCAAGCGTTTTACAATAAAACAAATACATGTTCAACTTAGTTAATAATCTCGTTTAAACGTTATAAAAATTTCAATTAAAAAAGCTGTATAGCGCATCAACTATCTTAAATCCTGCGCTGATAATGCTTCAGCATTAAGTTGAGACTAAGTTCAAATTGGTTAATAATTTACTTCATAAGTTATACAAATTTCCGTAATACTTTAAAAAAGTAATAGAGTGTCCTGTTCAATTTGCATCAGCGTTAAGTTCAAGTGTTTTGCACTAGAATAAGTATGTACAAATTAATTAATAATCTACTTTATATGTTATGCAAGTTTCTTCGATTCATATAAAAAGTAGTATAACTCGAAAACTGCCTTAAATACGTTTTCGAGATCGCCCCGACTTTATCTGCACGTCCTTTTGCCTCTCTCTTTCTTTCTCTCCCTATCTGTCTTATTCCCCCTCCCCTTTCTCAACGTAAGAACTCGTAAGATTCTCTGGTCTCGTCTGCCATTTAATATCTGGAGTGCGTTTGAAGAGGATGCTATCTCCGCCCGATTCGAGACTGTACAGCTTTGTTTACGCGGATGGCAGCGGCGATCTTGTCTCGCCGATATGCATGTATAGGGTGATGCGTTTGCCTTGGAATCAGCAACTCTTTTCACCAACGTCCAATCGCGCATGTATAAATTGAAGAAGCGAATCGATTTCGTCGTATTTATTACTACGTTTTATTTGTGTCTTGTTTATCTGATCTATTAGATAACTATGGACGGTTTATATCCCCTCCAAAAAGAAATTAAAATGTAAAAAAAGCGCCAAATAGTGTTGTTCCATATACTGAAAACAACGTCCCATGGAAAAATGATAGCAGTGTGTAGCGAGAAATTACTTATTTACCTACTTCTACTAAATTGATCAAAAATGTTAATGGATAAGCCAAGACTAACTAAATCTGTGTTTAACGAAATATACTAAAAAAAATCAGTGTCATTTGAAACTAATTATCATTCATTTAAAATTCTCCATTTACAAATATAAAATATAATTTGAAATAAATTAAATATTCCACGATTATAAAAAATATAGGTCAACACTTTTACCACTCCCATTGTCTATTGGCGGTTTACGATTATAGTTAATATATCACATTCCAATTTTAATAATTTATAACATACATTTTTGTATTTCGATAATAATCTGTAAGAATGAAAAAGGTCTTCTTTTACGTTACAATATATCTCGTGCGAAATTAATTCTGGATAAAAATGTTCAAACAAAATTTGTTGCGTCTGGGGAAAAGAAATATTAAGTTAATTGCACAGTTAAAGGGTTAATACAAAAGCATATAATAATATCGTCAAGTGTTATTTTATATACTGTCAATTTCGTCCAAATAATATACAAATAATGGGCAATGTTAAATGCGACTAAACTGTGTATTATTTCTGTAATTTGATTCCAAAACAAACATGGCTCATTCCAACATACTGTTGTAAATATCGAATACAGACTAGCAATTATTATCTACTATTTCATGCAAGCAGAACACAAATAACGTACCGTAGTAGACACAATATGTGTACAGTCGTGGACAAAAGCAAGTGGATAAATAGTAGGAGTGGCTGTGACAAAAGTTTACTTGAAAAATATTATTGTTGTGTACTTAATTTTTTGTATTTTGCATCTCTATGTTACATAAATTTGCAATCAGTTTTTTTTTATATCGAGACCCTCATAAATAGTATGTCAGGTCGTTTGGAGGCAGTAATTCTAGCAAAGCGAGGCAACACCAAGCACTAATTATTAATTGTTTATTACTTGAAATAATGATTGATTGTATTACGCGTGCAATAACGTATCCACTTCTTTGTCTCCCTGCATAATTGGCCGACTTATTCACGAAATATATTTCACGTACATACCATACCTATGTAATTAATAATTATTAACTAATAAATTTATATAGGGTAAAGGTATACATAAGAAATCAAATTTAGGCCCATAACAATAATCTTATCGCGAGTAAACTTTTATTACAAAAATTTCTACTAATACTACACTTACTTTTGACCTCGACTGTATAATTTGATTCCAAAGCGACCATCGTCGATTCCAACATATTGTAAACATGGGAAGCAGACTACTAATTATTATCTACTATTTCATGCAAGCAGAACGCAAATAATACACCGGAGTAGACACGACATATAATTTGATTCCAAAACAAACGCATCACCGTGTATGTGTGGTGGAAGAGTGCGAGGTGGGGGGGGGTTAGAGGTGGACATTGGCAGGGGATAATGATTTCGGCACGAAGCATAGAACGCGCGCGCGCGCGATGTCGGGCGACATTGGATGATTCTCAGTTTCCTCAGGACGGAAAAAGATAACCTTAATTCCCACAGTGGAAAAAAGAAGGAGGCATGGAAATCGGAGAGGAAGAAAAATGGTAATTAAAACGAGAGCGCACGGCAGGCCTCGGTTCAGATATCGGCTTACAGCCGGTCTGAAAACGATATCCCCGGCAGCATTCTCGCCCGTTCGCGCGGCGGGCGTCCTCCTCTCTCGCTCTTCAAGAGCGGACTCTTGCAACTCGCCTCCGTTCAGCGGAGCACCGATCCGCCGCGCTCTCCTACGGCGAACACGTGCCGCACTTCTAAATCTATCGTAGCAACCCAGTCAGCCGAGTTTCCGCGACGAACCTTCTTTCCTCGTGGTTTTCGCTGTTAAAGCCCTTTACACTACCTTCGCGTACCGCGGCATGCTATCATCCTGCAAACATCGTACATTTATTCGATCATGATTCTCCAGTTTCTATTATGATTGAGGTTAGGGTTGCCAAAATCGCATCCATTAGTTTGTACCTTCGGAGTATAGCAGTGATGTTTCAATTGTTTTCAAATATTTTCGGCAAAAGCCAGAGTTGTTATTAATGTTTACAGTAAAGCCGTTACATTAATGATATTTTTGAATACATTTTTTTTGGCATTTATATTTCTAGGCCAATAAATGCAAAAAATCTACAATGTTGTCAGGTTTGCTAAATTGCATCTGTCTGCTGCTGTCCAAATTGCACCGGTGCAATTTTGGCAACCTGTTTACATATGACTGTTTACACAGACAAGCTAATTTACACATGGCGCTATCTGGTTGTTCATTAGGCTAATTTCTACCTTTACAGTACAACAATGACACTTCGATTGTTTCCAAATATTTGCCGGGAAACCCCATTTCTACGTGTATTTCACTAGCTTCCTTTAATAAAATATTTTGTTATTTTAGTTTTTGAGGTTAATGCTTCGATTGGAAATATTAATCTAGTGTGTTATATCCCTACAAATAAGAATTATTTATTTTATTTTACACATTTTATTGAACTTCGTTTGGATGTTTTTTTGCCGGTGTAAAATCTTGAAATAAAAGTTTTGACCCAACTCACAGAATGATTTTTTTTCAAAATCCCGCAGTTACAACTTTTTTACCACTGCTACGAAAACTAATTAGGATGTTTTACAATTGTATGGTTTTACTTCGATTTATTCCTTCCCTTTATTCCGACGAATTTTTTAGAATACAAAATATTTCTTTATGCATTTTTTTCTTTACGCCTTTATGCAGTTTCAGGTTTGCGGATTCTACGCTAAAAAACTGAGTTAGAGTATTCCAAGATTTTTGCTCATAATTTCTGTACTTGTTTTTCTGAAATTGTGTGTTTTACACGGTTTTGTTTGACTCGATTTCTTCGTTTCTTTCGCTAGATAAAATCTTGAAATCAATTTTTGGCTTACTTCCATATAGTGAACTTCCTTAAATTTTTGCACACGTATTTGTGATATTAATACAATAGCTCATCAAGTTTGGATTTATTCCCTTGAATTGATATCTATGAAAAGCTTTTAGCGAGCGGAATTCGAATTAAGTCACAAGTTGAGGTGGACAGTTTTTTATATGGTTTAGTTTTCAAACGATGTAAGAATAACATTACACAAAAAGCTTTCTACAGTTTTAGTAAAATGCACAAATAAATAAAAAAAAATTCTTTTAGTTGTCACAATATTTTCAGTCATGTGTGACAAAAAATGAAATTGTAGAACGCCCATAAAAGAATTGTATTGGTTTTGGATGTTGTTTTCTTTACAAAAGTTACTTGTGAATTATTTAGGATGTTTCAACAATTTATTTAAAGAGACTACTGTATCAATCGTTATGTTTTGTTTATTGAAAAAGGAATGTACCGTGAATTATACATATAAATATTATCAAAGTTCTATAAAAGCCGATATGGACAACAAATTAATTTCTCTGCGTTTCGAATACAACTTTACTGTCCGATAATTCTCAATTTTCAAAATTCCTTCACGAAATTTAGTGCTTCACGCATAACTGATTAGATTATTTTCGACCCGACTTTTTATGAAATACTAAAAGAACAAATCGATATCCAAACTCTCACTGTCTTAAAAAAATCCTATAACTGTTAAATAAGAGAATCACAAACGGCAACAAATAATGCAATAAATCATCGACATTTTAAATAATTGCGCGCGAAAAAAATTCCACCCAAATCAACATATCCAACAATCTCTTCCACATGTTACAACAATCTCGGGAAATTCCCAAAGGAGTATAAAGTACAAAATAAAACGAGAAAAGTAAGATCTGACAACAATTATGCAATTAATAATGCAATAAATTATCTACATTTTAAATAATTACGCGCGAAAAAAATTCCACCCAAATCAACATATCCAACAATCTCTTCCACATGTTACAACAATCTCGGGAAATTCCCAAAGGAGTATAGAGTACAAAATAAAACGAGAAAAGTAAGATCTCACAACAATTATGCAATTAATAATGCAACAACTTATCGACATTTTAAATAATTACGCGCGAAAGAAATTCCATCCAAATCAACATATGCAACAATCTCGGGAAATTCCCAAAAGAGTAGAAAATACAAAATAAAACAAGAAAAATCCGATCTGACAATAATTATTCAATTAATAATGCAATAAATTATCGACATTTTAAATAATTACGCGCGAAAAAAATTCCACCCACATCAACATATCCAACAATCTCTTCCACATGTTACAACAATCTCATGAAATTCCCAAAAGAATACAAAGTACAAAATAAAACAAGAAAAGTACGATCTGTCGGGACAACTAGTTTAATCCGAAAAGAGTTAGCAGGAAGTTGATGCTAATTCACCGGCGATTGGACGGCATTCATAGGTTTTACAGCCGGTGCTGGTACACAACAGTGGAGTTTACGGTCGGTTGCGTTGCACGCTAGGCGTATCAGCGAGAGCATGAGGACTTCATTATTGAAAAAGGAAGGTCAGAGAGCACAGGAGTGTGTGAGTGCGCGTGTCCCGGTAACGATAATCGCGTTCGACGGCTCATTTGGGCACTTGTGGCATTTCGAAAGGTCAAAGAGCACAATGACTAATGACTCTTATCATCATACACGCATCGCTCGTCTCGGCCTCGTTCTTTCTCTCTCTTTCTCTCTTTTTCTCTTTATTCACTAGTAGTCTTGATAGGTCGGGCGTTGTTCGAGCGATCGATTTCCGGGAATAAATGATGGGCCAGGGCTAATTGTAGGCGTGTTCGAATTACTTTGAATTAGCGATATCGGAGCCCGCCGGCAAGGAAGTCGAGTCGAGAGAACACCGCTCTTCGCCGAGTCGGAACGAAGGCGAGCGAGCGAGCGAGCGAACGAACCTTCCACTCAACTTTTCGGCGGCAAATTAGGAGCGGCACGAAAGCCGCTTCTTCGAGCTCGTGAAGAGAGGAGAGGAGAGGAGAGGAGAGGCTCGCCCGGATTATACCCTATTACGTGGACACTTCACGTAATTGCAAAGCAGAACCGGCTGTGTTCCGCGAAGTTATTTCGCGCGATTCGCATGCTTTGGCGAACCGCTCGGTTACGTAACCCGACGCCGAATCGAGCGCTGTTCCAGCCCCTCCGCTTTGCCACGCCGTTTCTTTTCCTACTTTGTTTCGGTGCAAATGATTGTCACTAGTCTCGCTGCCTGAGAAAATGGGAATGGTGAGGGATGGTAATCTGGAGAAGCCGATTCCAATTTGTTAAGGTGTGATGCAAGGTGTTTATTTAGGTGAAAAAGGGAATCTCTGAAATGATTGAATTGATTTGAGAGATTCTTTCATGTGGAAATTTGTTTCTTTTAGAATAAAATAGGATATAAAATGTAAGAAATATTTTTATATACTTGCAAAAATTTAACAGAAGTTGTAACAAGCGAAGTGTGAAAGCTGTCAGGTCGAAACCTGTGCAATTTTTTTTATAAATTCGCAAATTAATGTGGAACATTTTCCAAAAAATTCAGCTGCCACGATTAACTATCGGTATTTTTAAAAATCATCGAAAAGCCAAATCTTACCTATTTGACGACGCTTAAAAATTAGGTCCTTCCAAAATAAAGGCATTAACAAAATATTTCACCAAATGGTAACAATTAATTTCGTTATTTGCAATAAATCTATAAATTTACAATATTCATACATTTTTTAAAGACCGATTCCGGCTACTGAAAAAGTCACAATTGGTATAACGAATTCATGAAGTTTTCATTCAGCCAATGCATTCCGTATACAATAACTATTTCTACATTCTATATAATTAATTGTAATTTATGGAGTGATTAGTTAGCATAATCATAAACAGACACGAAAAATTCCAGTTTTACAACTGTACGGGTTTCTTCAAAATGAATATCCAAAATTGACTCTACGAAAGTGGCAGAAATTTCATCGAGCTTCTGTCAGCGATCAAACTCATAACACGCAAAGTTCGGCATCATCGAGCGTGTGTGCCCGATTGAAAAAGTTCCGGCTGGTAAGCTCGACGACGTCAGACTTCTTCGCCGGTGGAAAGCCGGCTCCCCGAAATATCTCCGCGATTTCTATTGCCCGCTCTGTCGGCAGTGAAACGGCCTGCTAGGTGAGTGATTACGGTGATTGCAGTCGGATCGGCTCAACGCCGGAAGATTAGGAACTAGACACTCGTAATAGAAAGACGATGACGATAATAACGGCGGCCTTTGCACTTCCTCTCATCTCTAATTTCCATTAACAGTACAGGGTGTCCCAAAAATATAATAAAATATTGCTGCCATCTTGTTGTGATGATGGTAAGGAACAAAATGGCAGGTTTGAAAATTGTTGTTTGGCCCTCAATGTCGAGTTATTCAACCATAACTTATGCTCCGCCTATTTCTATTATGATTTTGTGTATACTTATTTCGACCAAAGTATGTATTTTGGCACTTTTGCGTTTGTATGGAAATAATTGACAAAATTGTCGGGATTCTCTAATCTGATTATAATTGATATGATGTTGTAAAATGATGTTGATATTTGTATGTAAAATGGTTTAAAATGAGAATTTTTTGTGAAATCCTTAAAGTGTCAAAAGACACTTCATGGTAGAAATAGGTGTATCATATGCACGTTTTTAGATCCAGTGCGAGCTGGAGGAAAATGATATCGCTGAATTAATTTAACAGCTATTGTACGAAAAGTTGTCGAATTAGTTGTAAACAAATGATTAAACTTAGAGAATAATTTCAAGTTGAAATTAGAAAAGTGTCGTTTGACACCTCTTGGTAGAAATAGTGTTAAGAGATTACGACTAACGCAAGCCATTTTCAGAATTTCTTTTTGTCAAAAACCTTGCTTATAACCGATCTTCATTCTTTTATTTCAACAGGCATTTTATTGGGGATATTTTAGTAATTTTTTAATTCGTATAAGTGCTATTAATTAATTTGTTGTAACATCATCTTTCAACATTGCTTTGCCGTGACCTCTGCTTCTTGGAACTGATTCATCTAAAATAAAAACAATTTATAGGACTTGCTCCTTTTTCATTTAGAAAAACAAATTGGAGCACGCAAAAAAATGTAATTCCACTATAGGGTTTTGGGTAATCTAATAAGCTGTCCAATTGCGAGTACTAGTGGTCATAACAAAACAATGTTCATTACAATAAATTAATTAATGGCACTTACGATTTTGTTTATATAAAAAAATTACTGCAGTTTCCACAAAAGATGTCACTTAATGTAATAAAATATATTAATCGATTTCATTCGTAAGCTATTGGAAAAGAATACGAAAATGCATCTATATTTAAAGCTTTGAACTTTTAGGTAGGCAACCCTATCATAATTAATAATAAAAGTTTCGATTATAGCTAATATGCTGATCAAAGATATTTTCCATACTTCACAGTTGTTAACTAAATTATTATCAACAATTGAAATCAGGCAACAAAAAAGGGGATGTAAAAGAAATGTATACGCAGACAAAACTCCAAATTTCAACTCTTCTAACGCTATGAGAACAGAGAACAAAACCGTCAAAGATCTGGCGATACATAAGAAACCGCTCGTTCTAAGTTAAGGAAGGGCGGGTAATAAAAAAATATATTTACTAGCTGTGGCAGTTCTCCTTGATTTCGGAGTCAGATAGCCAACAGTCAGCCTGATGCAAAAAGAGAGTGAACGAGAAAAAAAGTTCGGGAAAGAGAGAACGAGACCAAGAGTGCGTGAGTGAGAGAAAGAGAGAGAGAGAGAGAGGGGCAGCGAGAGATGGAGATCTACTCACTGCCATTCCAACGTGGCAAGCTGCCATTTGTGCTACATTGCAGTGAATTTAATTTTAAATACCTCGCCGCCGTTTGAGAGCGCGCGAGATCGGCGAGAATTCCGCTTGGACCCCGGACACGAATTGCCCGTCGATAATTAGCCTGCCACCGCCGTTCGTTCCGCTTTTTATTCCCGCCTAACTCCATTGAATAACGAAAATAGTTGGATATTTGGGAATTGTTAATCCTACGACGTGTTATTTCAAGTATTTATGAAGCAACCGTGTTGATTTGGTTTCAATAAGT
This sequence comes from Ectemnius cavifrons, assembly GCA_964023945.1. Lineage (NCBI taxonomy): Eukaryota > Metazoa > Arthropoda > Insecta > Hymenoptera > Crabronidae > Ectemnius > Ectemnius cavifrons. The sequence continues at coordinate 4,155,774 of OZ030382.1, forward strand.
CTGTAAACAAATTGGTTACTATGATGTATTGAAATCAAATAAGCACCATTATGATTAACATTTTGAGTACACAAGTTAAAAATCTTGAACTATTTGCTACATCTTTTTGAAAATGTCTATTGCGTTAGTTTCGTGGAAATAAATATGTCTATGAATTCGCATGATATGACACAGAAAGTGTTAATGGGGAAGAAATTATTTTGTCATCCTAAATGACAGTATTTATTTCGTCAATTAATTGTTATCATATAATTTCTGTAATTTTCTTAAATAATTTCTATAAGTTTGTTAATAAACTTGAATCACTCTTTGCTATAAAAAATAACTATGACGCTTAAGAATGCATTTCTCAAAAATGGATTACATACATATTTAAGTACATATTGCAAGCTATTATATGTAGCTATATAATTATTTTATTTTATTTTATTTAGAAGAAAGATAACCCTATTGCACCACGGAAACGGATTTTTTAAATTCTATTTTACCCAAACATATCGCTGTTTAAAATCATCAAGTCAAATTTTGTTATAAAATTAAGCACTATATATATTGATGCAGAAAAAAATTGGGATGGGTATTCAAAAAAACACTTCGTAGTGCAGTAGGGTTATCTGTCTTCTAAATAAAAAAAACTTGTGAAGACCGGTCACCACAAGACATGTTTCACTGACTATGACATCACGAAAGTTGCAGTGGCGCACTAACTACCACAACTATCGTAATGAAATTTACAGGATATATCGCTTGCAATGCGCACTTAAATATGTATATATTAAATTTTGGTGAAAAAAGATTGATGTGCAAGAAAAAAAATACGATATTTTGAACGCTTTTTCAACATTTTACTTGTAGTAGTACCTTAATAAATAACGTAAGCATCAAGTCGTAACATTACCAATGTACTAATATCAAAATATCTTCGTTAAAATAAACTGTACCTCAAAAATACGACCTTGGTTATTAGACAATTATTTTTACAAAAACTGTACTTTTGTACAAACTGATTTTTCCTACACAATCAGATAAATATTTAAAAAAATCCATCCACAAACAGTTAATAAAAAACACCACCGCATCATAACGTTAAACATTTCCACTAACCACTGATTCATTCCGCGTGCTAAACAAACTCAGGAATCGCGCAGGCATGCGAATATTAATGCTTACCCCTTGCAAACGTCATAAAGAAATGAGGTACGACAGTCCCAATTCAAAAGCGAGTGAATCACCGTGTACGTGAGACACGCGTATGGGAGCACCGGGAACAATGCATCAAGCCGGCGGATGTGAGAGCCAAAGCAACTGACGGCGCTCTCGCCGAGGAAGTAAGGAAAAAGGCGGTGGAGATGGTAGAAAGAGAACAGGGGGGATGAAAGGAGAGGGAGTTTCCGGGAGTAGAAGAACGAAAGAAGAAGGAAGAAAAAAGGGGGAGAGAGAGCTTTCTAACTGAGGGGAAGGCGACGAGAAGAGAGGGTCGACAGAGACCCGGGGCATACTCGATGCGGTCTCTAATTGGAGGCTGTTAACACATAATTAACGTGACGTTGTTATCCTCCTATTTCGCTGGTGGCCACCACCAACCACGCTCTCTCCCTGCAACCCCTCCAATCTCTACGTCTGTGTGTGTGTGTGTGTGTGTCTCTGAATGTGCGTGTGTCAGCCTCTTTCTCACCCTCAGCCGATCCCGCAGCTCGCCCGCGCTCTTTACCCGCAAACCGATCTCCAATCACCGTCCAAACCATCGATATAACTCTGGCTCGCCGAAAATTACGGGAAACCAGTCAACCTGCAAACACGCTCTCTCTGAGATTGTATAATGATGTTTTAAAAACGTCTTTAAAACGTCCGATAGAAGTCGCGTTGTTTTTAGGATGTTCATTAATGTCGGGAAAACGTCTTATGTATTTGACAAACGTCCGATGTTACAGAATGGAAGATTTTAAAGGCGTACACAATGCATTCGACGAGAGATCTAAAAGATGTTATAAATACATATTTTACGTGGCTTGAATGTGTTCCGACCAAGCTACAAAAAGACATGTAGAAGCCGTTTTAAATACCTCTTTAACCCTTTGACTACGAAACGCGAATATATACGACCTAGCAAGGTATTTATACACTCTATATATCTGTATTGACGGTTCTCTCCAAAAGTCCGCCGCAGTCAAAGGGTTAATACAGGAATCATAGGACTTTCAATGAATATTTATATTCTAAAAACAGTATTTCAAAATATTAATTCAGTAAAATCAACATTTGGTTTCGAGAAAACAACCAATTTCGAGATTGTACATACTATTAGAACAGTCAGCAATTACCAAAGAACCGCAAACTAAAAGGTATTTTTAAAACGTCCGAAAGATGTAAACTTCAGATGTTGTTAAACGTCTTTTACTTGACATCTTTGCGACGTTCTAAGAATACCACAAAGAGGCAGACGCAAAGATGAAGTGTCGGAGTACTTTTTAGAAATGAAAAAAGGGGAACATCTTTGAAACGTCTTTGGCACAACATCTTTGAAACGTCTTTGGTACAACATCTTTGCGACGTTCTAAGAATACTACAAAGAGGCAGACGTAAAGATGAAGTGTCGGAGTACTTTTTAGAAATGAAGAAAGGGGAACATCTTTGAAACGTCTTTGGTACAACATCTTCAAAACGTCTTTCATACAACACCTTTAAAACGTCCTACGAATATCGTACGACACTCGAACACCGCATAAAGCAGATGTCTTTAAGACGTGTGCAATTTGGGAAGGCATGTCGAAGACTTGCGTGTAGAATTAATGAAATAATTTTCTTAGGAATTTGTAGCTTTAAGGAGGTATTCTCCTTTCTTTACTGTTTCAAACAAGAAAGCCAAGTTTTCATTCAAAGCTACCTCGATTTAATTCGCATTAACAATTAATAATAAATTAACAATAAATTAGCGATTAACAATAAAAAAAACTTGGCGTGTGCGCCCTTCATTCGAGGAACTTGCTCTGGTAATATTGCTAAAAAACTTTTAAAGAAATTAAATTGTAGTAAAGTCAGTTGTGGGTTTAAATCAGTTTCCCATTGTCTTTTTACCTCGCAATGAATCGCGCACACGCCAAGTTTTTTTTATTGTCAATCGCTAATTTATTGTTAATTTATTATTAATTTCTAATGCGTATTAAATCGAGGTATCTTTGAATGAAAACTTGGCTTTCTTGTATAATATCTATTGTCTTTCTTATTACATTTCAATTTTGGGGAAAATCCAACTGCTACTTGGCGCATTTTCTTACATTTTAATGTTTTTGAACGGATGCTCCTTTCTTTACTGTTTCAAATATTGATTTTTAGTTTTTTTTACAATAATAAGGAGATTTAAGGTAATATCAGTATCATCACTAATTTAAGGTAATATCAATGTCTTTAAGACGTTGTTATTTGGGCTCTCTCTCCCTTTCTCTGCTAGTCTCATTGTCTCAGTTGGATTTAAACGCGGGGACGCTCACTGCTTTCTTCTCCCGGCAACATTCACTCGCAGGGCCTTGATTGTGTCCAACAGGTATGGCAGCGAACCTTCGCTTCGCCAAGCACCATCGCGCTCGCACACTCCTTCGTCCAACCAGCCAGCGAGGAGCTGAGTCATCTTCGCAGTGTATTTCGCGGGATATCGATGGAACGAGTGTAGAGAAATTGAAGCATTGCTTGTCTAGTGATTTATATCTGGATTGGTTGTTTTCATTGTTGATTTACTTGTGGATTCAATATTTTATGTGTGTTAACACTGATCGTGAATTATCCGATTTTAAGGAGGTTGGTGCTGTAATTTTGTGCAGGATTTTTATTATATGTGAGCGTTGATACAGAATTCGGAGGCTTTTTGAAACTGCAAAAAAAAACAATTTTTGAGTAGAAAGAATCAATTTGTAATAAAGCTTATGCTATGTCACACCTGCTTTTATAAGTTACTTTTGTTTCTATGCGTGAAACTGACGCTGGCTGGCGGAGGAAATGAGATAGATAGAGAGTAGCTTATGCGGTCCACGCGGGATGAGAGTGTTTAGGCTTATATTTGCTTGAAACGTATATTTGTAATGAACCTGCATCAAGTAATGGAAGTATATGAAGTTTTAGTAAATTTAATGAATAACTGCATAGAAAATCCATTCTTATTATATTTTATTTATTTATTAGATATGTAAAAGAGAGTTCATGTATCTTATAATCAAAGAATTGATCAATTGTGAAGCCTTGCGAAACTGCAAAAAACCAATTTTTGAGTAGAAAGAATCAATTTGTAATAAAGCTTATGCTGTGTCACACCTGCTTTTATAAGTTACTTTTATTTCTATACTCTCTATCATGTTATTTCTACAAATGAAATTATTTAGATTTCAGTCTCTCCTCAAATACTCTCGAATTGGACAGACGAAGTTTTTGAAACTTAGCCTGATTATTCGTAAATGTCTCATTTATCATATGAAATGTTTTTTATTCACGGGTCATTATTGTATCATATATTTTTAAGCCTTAAACGGTAATCTCTGCTTTCGTCGCCATAAGAGCCCATTCAAAAGAATGGATATTTACACATTGATTACTTAAAAACTGTACAAACAATTAAATTGAAATTTTGAAGAGAGCTGCAGTGACTATTGACTACCATTCTGTGTAAATTTCAGACCGATCTCATTATTTTCATATTCGGCACCAATCTGCTTAAAATAATTGGGGTAAAAAATCATTGTCTTAACACTTTATCAGTGTTTATAATAATCTAGTTTAGACTAGGTTCGTTAAAATTCTAATACAACTCGATTTCCTATTTTTGTTTACATTTTGGCGTTACTATCGAAACACTCTGTATAAATAATAAATATTACGGTATTTTATAGAGTATAGTTTGCTTGGATCATAAACATATGTATAAACAAGGGACAAGTACATTAAAATCCACTGAGTAATTTAAGAGGTTATATGAAGTTTTCGATGCTTAACCCTTTAACTGCGCAATTAGTCTGATATTTCGCTACGCCCACGCACAAAACTTTTGGATTCAATTTCTTTTTTTTAATCATTGTAAACATTGAAAAACACTGTAATGTGAAAGAAAATGTTTGTTATTATTATAAAATATACGGATTTAAAATAATGATCAAAAATATTAAAATATTATAATTAGATATTTATTGTAGTACGTCTAATAATTTGTTACAAACTATTATACTGACTATTATGTATAAATATGTATAGTATTGCTGAGCAAGAGGTCACTGGCTTAATTTCACGGTTTGTTACAAACGTAAAAGACCATTTATAAAGTTAGAAGCAGCTGCAGTTACCAGAAAAATATTTATGGGGCCAATCGCCAATAGACGATGAGAGCAGTTAAAGGGTTAAGAAATCCTTTTATTCTATCTCGCGGCATATTTATGTTGAATGATCGTTTTTCAAATTAATAAGCACAATCAAATCTAGCCAATGATCATCTAAAGGAAATATATTTTCTAATCTTGAGAGAATTATCCAAATAGATTGAGGAGTTCCTGTCATTACCCGGAACATGCACACACACAAACTTTCTCTCTTTATACATAAATTGGTATAGAAGATAATAATAAGTTTTGCGCGCGGCACGTGCGTCTGGCGCTTGTCTAATCGAGCGTTTCTCTTTCTGTTCCAGGTGAGTCAGGAGTTGATTGTACTTGAACTAAAGTGCAGGATTAGTTGTCATCGCCGAGCACAGGTACAACTTAAGAATACTTTTGGAGAATCTGAAATAGTGAATACTTTGACTCCCTTCTGCTATAAATGGGACGAATATATTGGGCAGAGTCTTCTTATTTGAAAGAAATGGCAGCGATTTTGATGAAAGGCGTATCTTGAATTTTAGCAGATCATTCCTTGTTTTTCTGTCGTTCTTTGCAGATTGGCTACAACTTTTCTCGTATGCATATTCGATGAAAAAAAGTAGTTGCATATCTAGTGTTTTTAGACAATATTTTCTTAAACAAGAAAATTCATCTTTCTACATAGTAACAACACTTTTTCGAAGGGTTGTTATTTGAAGAAAATGTATTCTAAAATAACTAAATACTAAAATACAATACTAAATATAAAATAAATATTTTAGTATTTAGTAAAATACTAAAATACTTGGCATTTTAGTATTTAGCTTTATACTAAATTTAGTATTTATCTTGGCTTTAGTATTTACTAAAATACTAAAATAGTTGACATTTTAGTATTTAGCTTTATACTAAATTTAGTATTTAGCTTGGCTTTAGTATTTAGTAAAATACTAAAATACTTCCTTTAGCCACTGTATTTCTCTCAATTTTCTCCACGAGTATTTTTCTCGCTTCTTCCATGGCAATCGGCTTCGATAAAATAAATGTGGTCACCGATGACAGCCGATGACAGATATGGACATAAAATTACATAGCATATTGCTCACGTAATATTGATTAAAGCGTATCTAGAAAATAAACATATGGCATTATAAAGTTATGCAACAACATTACGATCAATAGAATCATGGATTTGAGTAAATTATTGTATTACAAATATTAATTTTTATTTAATTTTTCTAACCTAAACTAAATTACGCTAGTGCACAATTAAGTGGTCGGATAAAATCACTTAATTATAAACAACTTAACATTTTTTGGAAATATTAACCAAGGCAGTAGCAGTAATACTAATTTAGAATTAAAGGACGGAACATTTCAAGGGAGTATTCTTTGATACGAGTTTCTCACTCCATAATTTGCAGTGAGTAAAAAAAGGTATTCTCATACCTAAATTTTTTGTCATTTTTTGTAAAATAAAAAACTGTGCTTTGACAACATTTATTTTCTCTTAAAAGAGACACGTCTCTTAAGATCTCTTAAAAGAGATATGTTGAAGTAAACGTTTTGCACCGTCATTCCTACTATTTGTTCACGATTGTATATTGTACGTCAACAAAAGTAATAAAACGACAGTATCGGCATTAAAGAATGATTACTTTTTCCATATTGTATTGGAAGTTCTTTAAGACTGATACAGACAGAGAAATATTGATAGGCGACGAAGAAAGTATTCAGTATTTGGGAGTGCATGATACTACTGAAATTAGCCCCGCCATTTGTCAAAATGCGAAAAACAATTAGTGTGCTGTATTGTTCTTAAGATGTGCTATCTGTTATTGCAATACAACTTTGCAAAAACTAAATATTCCAAATTTTGAACATCAAAAACACCTATTGTACTTCACCTTTAATCAATGTGTACTACTTTTTAAAATTTAATGTATACTACTAGAATCAATTTGCGAAAAATTTCAATTTCATTAAATAACTTATATATCTTTATCCACAACATAAAATGAAAAATGAAAATCTCTCAAATCAAAATTGTATATCATAAATACAAATAAAACAGACAATATCTTCTACTTTCGAACACATCTTCTCTCACCAATTTCCAAAGACAATAGACACTTTTTAAAACAACATTTCATCAACTACAACCCACACATGTCTCCATTAGCCTCTGATGAATGGTTCGCCTTCAACCTGGGTAATCGCGCGGAGCGCAGCCTCCCATTTTTGCCCATTGAATAACGCGCGCGCGCGCGCCCGTGGACCCGATTAATTTTAATTGCCGACAAATCCTCGGCCAGAATGCGAAGCCCGGAGCGTGCTGGGGCGTACTGGAGCGGGCTGGAGCGGGCGCGGGCTTGTTCCCGGCGAGCCACGGGGCGAGGAGAGCTTGATAAATGAACGGGGGATGAGAAGGGACAAGGAAAGTCGACGGAGGAGTAGAAGGGGAAGAGAAGCTCGAGCTTAAGGTGGGATAGGGATTGATGGATCGCGCTGGCAGCGTTGTGCCTTGTTGAAAAAGGGATTAATACACTGTACTCCGCGCTGACTTTCGCTCGCCGGGCTGAGTGATTTTTCATGGGGACCTCATTCCGCCCCGGATAATACTCCATTGATTATCGTAGGATGTACCATGACACCTGCACTGAGTCAGTGAGTAACGAAAATAATCGAACATTTATTATTGTATTTTATTGCTAGCATTAAGACTTGGTATGACAGTTATTTATGAAGCGATGGTTATACGAATTTGTTTTTTGTCAATGAGTTATTTGATATTGGTAACAAAGATATATAATTGATTTGAGATAATTCATAAAGTAATTAATGTTTTAGTTTAGGACGACAAAAATTTTTGGGGTTTGTCATAGTAAAGCTATTTTGTTTCAAGGAACGCTGTATGGAACTTGTTAAGCCTTGATATGTTAATTATTTATGAAGCAATGCTTTCGTCGATTTTTTGTGACAATTAGTTATTCGCTGCTGTTAATAAAGATATATAATTTATTTAAGAAAATTGATCAAGTAAGTAATTCCTTAGTTTAGAAAGTACTAACTAACGTAAATTATACAGCGATAGATAAAGTAAAATATTTGGATTCTGTGGAAAATACTTTTTTCGAAATTGATTGCAGTAGCATACAATAAATTTTAAAAAATTGTGGGAAAACCATTTTGTTTGATGGATTACTGTACGAGAATCGTTGTGACGGAATATTTCAATTATTTATAAAGCAAGCACCAACTATCCTGGGTATTTTTTTCTGACACTATTTCATTCAACATTCTTAATAAAGGTATATAATTTATTTAAAATATTACCCAATGATTAACACCATAAATAATGTTTTATTTCGGGCGATAAAAATATTCGGACATAATCCAAAGTAATTTATAGTAGCGTACATTTGATTCTAGCACATAATAGCAAAACCATCTTGACGATTCAACGTTTAAAAGAACATAACCAATACTTTATAAACAACTGAAATATCAAGTCAGACATGCATTACCATAGAACCCCATAAGAACACCATTAAAACACCATACAATTTTTCGATTTCGAATAGGTTGGAACTGGAGACTGGGATTAAAGTCTTCCTAAAGCGTTTAACATAATCGGTGTTGGTAAGGTGGTAATTTTTTCACCCAACTTTTGATTGGTTAAGTCTGAAATACAGAAGTATTACGTAAACTCTATCAGGAGGGAGGAAAATCTCTGATTTCATGATGTTTTTATGCTGTTTTTGACGGAGTTGTTATGGTGTTTCAATGGTGTTCCCCACTGTGAATGTATCTCTATGACAATAAAATATGCATTTTCGTTAAAAATAGTAGATTGTGATACAAGTGCGAAAAGTGGCTAATTTCCAGACGCGTGATTTTGTCGCACGAGCCGAAGGCGAGTGCGATAATCACAAGAGTCCTCCTGTCAATGCCGCGTACGTTAAGGCGAATGATGTAAATTCTTGCGTCTGGAGGTTGGCTACTTTACGCACTAGTAGGAGACTATATTTTATGCAATGAATGCTGCGAAAGTTTACTTTGAGTGAATTCACAAAGAACGAACTTCCTAACAGATTATGAAGGCAGAAATCTATAGTAAACATTTTATTTACCTAAAAAAATACTCGAGAAATTATAACATTTATTGCTGCTGTTTAGATCCACGGATTGACATATGTCTCTAAATTTGGCAGAAAATGTAATATAATATCGTTAATCGTTTGTTTCTCATTACCGCACTAGTGCGGTAATAATTTACTTTCCGCATTAGTGCGGTAAAGCGATCGATAAAATGAAATAAAATGCTACTTTCAGCACGCATGCAATAACAGAGTGAATATAGATTAGAGTGCGGAAATCAGCCACTTTCTGCACAATACACAGGCCTCGAAAAGTGAACTTTCGCACCATGCGTTGCATAAAATGAATTATTTCATTCATATTCACACGAGTAGCAGTTCCGTATATTTACCCATTTCCCACAAGCCAGTGTTCGATTGTTTTCGTTACTGAGTAAGTCTCTTCTTAATCAAGTCTCGCTTTGCCTATCCGCACGGGTAAGTTTCGTGCCACCAGCAGGTGCTCTCGCGCCGGAATCTTACAGGATCAATGTAGGAAGTAGGAGAAGGCGCGTGCAAGAGAGTATTATAGAACGAGCCCGACTAAGTTCCTCTAAGTGGAGCTATTTAAATAGACATATCGCGAGACGAAGTACTTGGAAATTCTCCCGCCCCTTCTCCCACTCGCTCTCGTTCTCCCGATTTTATCGGATCGAGTGCAGTAATAATCCAGCAGTTATCGCGCTCAATCAGATGTAGATATGCCGATGGTCGTTGGCGTGTCGGATTCTAAATCTACAGGGTGATTCAAACGGTGCAACCTAACCACACTTTTTATTAGATATTTTGAACAATAGTTGTTCTACTCTGCTTCACTTTGGTAATAGTTGCTATGCGCGTTAACAATAATTGAATTTGAAGAACCTAACCACACTTTTTATTAATCATTTTGAAAAATAGTTCTACTCTGCTTCACTTTGGTGATATTTCGTATGCATGTTAACAATAATTGAATTTAAAGAATAGTAGGTTTTGCGAATGTTTTCTAACGATGTAAGCTCGATTATTTATCATTAAAATATTGTTTAAATAATTATTCAAAAAAATATTAAAATATTTAATAAATATTTTCTTATTTTACGTTTTGAAGTTAATACTCCGATTGAAAAGATTAATCGATTTTATTTCAGTTTGCTCTACCAGCAAAATTCTTATTATAATTATGATTTCCAATTGCTGGGCGATTTTGGCAACCTGAGGTGCGATTTACAATACCAGTTAAAATTATAAAAAAATTACATATGAAGAGGGAAATACTGCCGTTTATTATGACGTAAAGAATATTAATATACACATAAAATCATTAAACAATTTATAATTATCTTATCCAATAGCAGAGCGTGCAGACAGTGCGGAGATTAAAAAGTCAAGTAAATGAAGCTGTACAGGATGAGTCACTTGCCTTTTAATCATCCTCTTCACACTCGAGTTCCAATTATTTCCATTACTGGTACAATTTGATATTATAAATAAATGTCAGTGCGTGGAAAAGACTCGGTAAATACTCCTTTATATTAAAATTACTTAACACCGTATAATTATACCATTTTCAACGACCTATATATATCCATCAGTGGCGATTCAAAGGCAAGTGAATCACCCTGTACGTGGCTTTATAAAAAATATAAAGATATGATTCTTCATTTCTGAGGAACAAGCCTTAATGTGAAAAGTAGGGCGATTTCGTCAACCGTACATATACAGAATCTAATTCACATTATACCTTAATATACACACAAAATCATTAAACAATTTATAATTATCTTATCCAATAGTAGAGCCTGCAGACAGTGTGGTGATTAAAAAGGCAAGTAAATGAAGCTGTACGTGGCTTTATGAAAAATATAAAGATATGATTCTTCATTTCTGAGTAATAAGCCTTAATACAATGTAAAGTAGGTGGATTTCGTCAACCTCATACTACACAGAATCTAATTCACATTACACCTTAATATACACACAAAATCATTAAACAATTTATAATTATCTTATCCAATAGCAGAGCGTGCAGACAGTGTGGTGATTAAAAAGGCAAGTAAATGAAGCTGTACGTGGCTTTATGAAAAATATAAAGATATGATTCTTCATTTCTGAGTAATAAGCCTTAATACAATGTAAAGTAGGTGGATTTCGTCAACCTCATACTACACAGAATCTAATTCACATTACACCTTAATACACACAAAATCATTAAACAATTTATAATTATCTTATCCAATAGTAGAGCGTGCAGACAGTGTGGTGATTAAAAAGGCAAGTAAATGAAGCTGTACGTGGCTTTATGAAAAATATAAAGATATGATTCTTCATTTCTGAGGAGCAAGCCTTAATGCGAAAAGTACGTTGATTTCGTCAACCTTACATATACAGAATCTAATTCACATTACACCTTAATATACACACAAAATCATTAAACAATTTATAATTATCTTATCCAATAGCAGAGCATGCAGACAGTGTGGTGATTAAAAAGGCAAGTGAATCAAGCTGTACGCGGCTGTCCGGGTTTTCAAGGTAGAGGTCGGTGGAAGAGCGCCCTCGTCTCTTGGTTCCGGACTGGTTCCGGACCCTCTCCGGCTCTCCCCGGCTTCGATCGACCTCGCTTCCATTTCCATCCGGAAGTGAGGGTGCGATGAAGGGAAATCGAACGTTCCAGACTCGCACACACTTCGTTATCGCGGCGCTCGGCCGATGTAAATTCGTTGCGCTCGTTCGCCAATTTCAATTCCCTCATTTATCTGAAAGATCCGCGCGCAGAATCCCAACGCTCTCTCTCTCTGTTTCTCTTTCGCTATTTCTCTCGTTTTCTCTCGCTCTTTCTCTCTGCTCCGAGTTGCCTCGGCTCGAGGCCTCTTCGGCTGAGATGCCGTGTCGTCTCCGCTCGCCTCGGTAATTACAACATCAACCGCGAGGGGACCGCACCTGGAAATCCTGATGCGTGAAACTGACGCTGGCTGCCGGAGGAAATGAGATAGATAGAGAGTAGCTTATTCGGCTCAAGTGGGATGAGAGTGTTTAGACTTGTAGTTGCTTGAAATGTATATTTGTAATGAACCTAGCTGAATCTGCATCAAGTAATATATGAAGAAGTATATGAAGTTTTAGTAAATTTAATGAACAACTGTATAGAAAATCCTTCCTTATTATATTTTATTTATTTATTAGATATGTAAAAGAGAGTTTATGTGTCTTATAATTGAAGAATTGATCAATTTTGATGTTCTTTGTTTTAAGGTAGTTGTAAGGAAGAGTCGTTTTCTATCGATTTTCATGAAATTTTAGCGGGACAATCTTTACATGCTCCTGCAATTACTGACCAAATTTTATTGAACTTGACCGTTCGGTTTCCGGGATAATCGCCTTCGTAATTGGCACTTTTAATACGTGCGGCATAGCCAAAACCCGTCAGTTAATCACATTAGCAATTATAACGGCTTAACTTTCCTATAGAATCCTATAAAAAACTAACCCATGTTTCATTAATATTCTACGAACGCGTACAAATTTTTACAGAATTATTCACCGTCTCGTTTTTACGTAATACAGTTAATAATACTCAAATTTCCGAGAAATTGAAGACGCTCATTAATTACCCAAACTGAGTGACGTTGCCACTATCGCCTTCAAGTACGCGTGTATGGGTCGACAATCTATTGATATATGCAAGCTTGTGTGTGTTGGGGAGAGGCGCTGACAAAAGTCTAGTCCACCGGCAGTCTACAAAGCGAAGTTAACAGACTTTTGGCTGGTACAGTACAAAACCCTAAACTACTACCTTAGTTAACTAAAACCTTAAATTATTACCTTAGTTAACTAAAAAACTACCTTAAGGTACCACATACAAGTAAAATGTTGAAAATACTGATTCGAAATGTCGTATTTTTTTCTTTACACATCAATTTTTGTCTCGAAAATGTATTATACACATATTTAAGTACACATTGCAAGCTATATATCCTGTAAATTTCATTACGATATTTGCAGTGGTTAACACGTCACAGCAACTTTCATGATGTCATAGTCAGTGAAACATGCTTTCCGGTGATCAGTCTAGCTCCACCATTTTTTACCTGAAACGAATCATAATTTTTTTTTATTTAGAAGACAGATAACCCTACTGCACTACGAAGCATTTTTTTGAATATCCATCCCAGCTTTTTTTCTGCATCAATATATAGTGTTTAATTTTATAACAAAACTTGCCCTGATGATTATAAACAGTGATATGTTCGGCTAAAACTGAAATTAAAAAAATCCCTTTCCGTAGTGCAGTAGAGTTATCTGTCTTCTAAATAAAAAAAAATTGTGATTCGTTTCAGATAAAAAATAGTGGAGCTAGACTGGTCAGCGCAAGGCATGTTTCACTGATTATAACATCACGAAAGTTACTGTGGCGCGCTAACCACTGCAAATATCGTAATGAAATTTACAGGATATATAGCTTACAATGTGTACTTAAATATGTATATAATACATTTTTGAGAAAAAAATTCATGTGTAAGAAAAGAAATACGATATTTTAAACCATTTTTCAACATTTTACTTGTATATGGTACCTTAAACTACTACCTTAGTTAACTAAAAAACTACCTTAAGGTAGTTGTATCAGTACTGTACCATCCAAAAGTCAACCGCTGACGAAAGGAACTGTTAACTTCGCTTTTGCATACTGCTGGTGGGCTAGATTTTTGTCAGCGCCTGTACTCAATACATACAAGCTTGAATATACCAATAGATTCTAGACCCATACACACGCACTTGAAGGCGATAGCGACAACGTCACGTAGCTTGTTTAATCAACGAGTGCCTTCAATTTTTCTATAGAAAAATTAAGCTGTTAAAATTGCTAATGTCACTAACTGGCGGGTTTTGGCTATGTCGCACGTGTTAAAAATGCCAAATTCGATGTCCATTATCTTAGAAAGGGTGTGGTCAAGTCCAATAAAATTTAGCTAACAGTTGCTGAACCTTATAAACATTCTTCTGTTAAAGTTTAAACAAAATCTATAGATCTATAGGGAAAATTTGAGCGGTGACATAGAATTTGGAGGCCATTTCAAATTACAATAAATCCAATTTTGGAGTAGGAAAATTCAATTTGCAATTAAGGTTATGCTATGTCACACCTGCTTTTATAAGTTACTTTTATTTCTATACTATTTATCACGTTATTTCTACAAATGAAACCATTTCCTTTTCACTCTCTGCTCAAATACTCTCGAACCAGACATAAGAAGCTTTTGAAACTTAGCCTGATTATTCGTAAATGTCTGATTTACCACATGAAATGTTCTTTATTCATGTGTCATTATTGTATCATATATTTTTAAGCCATAAACCGTAATTTCCGCTCTCGTCGCCATAAGAGTCCATGCAAAATAATAGATTTTTGGACATTGATTACTTGAAAATTGTACAGACAAATAATTTGAAATTTTAAAGTATTCTCTATAAATTTCAATCCGATCTCAATATTTTCATTTTCGGCACCAACCTCCTTAAGATAATTGGTGTAAAAAATCGTTGTCTTAATACTTTATCAGTGTTAATAATAATCTAGTTTAAACTAGATTCTTTACAATTCTTCTAACACAACTCGATTTCCTATTCCTGTTGACATTTTGGAGTTACTATTGAAGCACTCTGTACAAGTAATAAATATTGCGGTATTTTATAGACAATAGTTCGCTTGGATCATAACTCTACATAAGAGAGGAAATAAGTGCATTAAAATCCATTGAGTAATTTTAGAGATTATATCAAGTTTTCGATGCTTAACCCTTTAACTGCGCAATTATTCTGATATTTTGCTCTCTCCATACGCAAAACTTTTAAGTTCAATTTTTTTTATGGTTAATTTGAAATACATTATAATGTAAAGGAGATTCTCGGTAAATTTCAATGCGATCTCATTATTTTTATTTTCGACACCAACATCCTTAATACGTAGTTTAACTCTCAGCGAAAATTTTAGAGTATTTAACTGTACTGCTTTATTAATGGGAGCAATCGTAGCTCTAAATTACTGCTATCAAAACAGCTACTATGACAATGTATGTTCTTTGACGCGTCTTGCCAGCCACAAATTCGCACCTGGAAATTCAGATGCGTGAAACTGACGCTTGGTGGGGGAGGAAATGAGATAAATAGAGAGTAGCTCATTCGGAGTGGGATGAGAGTGTTTAGGCTTGTAGTTAACTGAAATGTATATTTATAGTGAACCTGAACCTGTATCAAGTAATAATAGGGTAAATTTTCACATTAAGGCTTATTACTCAGAAATGAAGAATCATATCTTTATATTCTTTGCGCCGTAATAAACGGCAGTATTTCCCCTTTTATATGTAATTTTTTTCACTGAAATGTATATTTATAGTGAACCTGAACCTGCATCAAGTAATAATAGGGTAAATTTGCGTAAATCGCCCTTCTTTTCACATTAAGGTTTATTACTCAGAAATGAGTAATCATATCTTTATGTTCTTTGCGTCATAATAAACGGCAGTACTTCCTCTTTCATATCTAATTTTTATATAATTTTAATTGTGTGTCGATCAGTTTCAAAATAATTGATTTTAGAAATACTTTTAAATGGTGCGATTTTCGCAACCTTACTTTGAATATTTCCAGTTTGATGGTGGCACATTTATTCTTAAACTCTTCCCCGGTTTCAAATCATTGATTTTGCAAACCTTCTAAATTGTGCGATTTAGGCAACTGGATCCTAAATCGCAGCCCAGGTTGCCAAAATCGCCCTGCAATTCTAAATCATAGCTTTAATCAGGATTTTCCGCGAAGAGCAAAATGAAATAAACAATCCTTATTTACAGGTATAACACACTAAATAGATTAATATTTGCAATGGTCGCATTAATCTCAATAGCTGAAATAAAACAATATTTTATTAAAGGAAGCCATAGAAGAACACGCAAAAATGGATTCAAATATTTTCTTAGCAAAAATACCTATTTTACAATCAAAATTTAACAGTATTGTAATCATTACCAGTTTTAGCAAGGCTTACTATTCATTTGATCTTTTTTGCAAGTCGACTACAAGGAATATAGAAAATACGTTTAATGTTAAACAATCCAATTAAATGTATGCCAACTATTAATTCACCTCGACTAATAAGACTATATCAAAAAGATAATAAATGAAGAAGAAGATTCGTCGACTGGTTGCTCAATTGCGGAAATATCCAGCTGGCACGATCGAGCTCATAACAAAGAGGAGGGGGGAAAGGCGGGCGAGCGCGTGACTGAAAAGTGCTTAGACTCGGTTTTAATAACTCACAATTAAATGAGATATCTCGAGATAACGAGGGCCGATACACACACACACACACACACACAATGCCGGTGCCCATTGTGCTAGGCGGTGGAGCGCGCATAAATATGCAAAGCGTGCATTGTACGATAATGTTGCCTCTGTATGTAGATCATTAATTATACGTTTTCTTTGCCGCGACCGTATCAGGAAAACTCCGCGTAATCTCGCGCTTGCGCTTCTTCTTGCTCTTCCAACACTTCCTCTTGTTGGAGTGTACGTTGATACTGAAAGATGTTTGTTTGTATCCGAAGATTTTTTCCGTTCGAAAATCAAGTATTATTTTTTCGTCTGGGTTGTTATTATAGAATGCATGGACAATTTTTTGGAAAAATTATTGTCGAGACCAGAGATAATTAGCACACTTTTGACTTAGTGAATTTATATTAATTTTTGATCGCATTTTCTTGATCTTTAAAACATGAATAAAACGTTCATACTTTCGACTAGCGATTAGTGGAATTTCGAGAAGATAAGTAACAAATGGACTGTTTGGAAAAATAACTAGTCAAGGAAAATTTTGTGACAAAATAGCGTCAGTTTGAAGAGTAATTATCAAATTGTTTATTTATATTTACTGCTGACTTTATAGCCATGTTCATTTCAACTAAGGGACATTTTGTTTTGTTTCCATTGACTTTAGTGGAAGTTATTGCGCGAAGCGTAGGAGAGAATTTTTTAAAAGTGCATACATTCCGGATTACGTCGCTCCTAACTTCAACATACATATAACGGCTTTTAAAAAATTATGGAAGTTGTATATGGAGGTACAAACATATTTGTAAAGTATGAGAAAAATAAGTTGTTTCTTAATTATTAACATGGAATCCACAAAATAACATTTAAAATAAAAATTTTCCCTAAAAGAATTAACTTCGCACGAAATACATTGTAACGTAGAAGAAAGCCTTTTTCATTCTTCCAAATTATGAGGATTCAAAAATGTATTTTACACGTTATTAAAAATTGTAGTAAGACATATTAATTATTATCGCAAATCGCCAATAGATGATGGGAGCAGTAAATAGGTTGAAAGAGTTGATGTTATTATTGATAAACAGGAAGCAAAAGAGAAACTCTCAAATTTGTACACATAATTGCGAGATTTTTGATAATTATAGTGAAACAAATTTTCTGCGTCAAGAAATCCATTTCTACTAAAAAAACAAAAATCAATATTCGAAACAATAAAGAAAGGACCTCCTTACAGCTACAAATTCCTAAGAAAATTCTACACGCAAGTCTTTGACATGCCTTCCCAAATGGCACACGTCTTGAAGACGTCTTCTTTATGCAATCTTCACGTCTGCAGGTCTTAAGACATTCGTAGGACGTTCTAAACATATTCTGCCAAAGACGTTTCAAGAATCTCAACATTTGTTCATTTTTAAAACGTCTCCGACACGTCGTCTTAAGTAGAGGTTTTAACAACCTCTGAATTTTACATCGTTTGAACGTTTTAAAAATGCTTTTAATACACAATTGTTTAGTAATTGCACTTTGTTCTAATAGCTCCAATAAAATGGTTGTTTTCCCCAAACCAAACGTTGATTCTACTGAATTAACATTTTGAAATACTGCTTTTAGAATAATACTACATACAATAGTAACGTATATGCATTGAAAGTGCTATCATTCACGTATTAAAGACGTATTTAAAACAAACTTCTACATGTCTTCTTGCAACTTGGCCAGAACTTGTTTTAGACGTGTTTCTAGAGTATTCTAAATACTCTAGAAACATTCTAGAGTGGAGTAGAAACATTCTAGAGTATTCTAAATGCTCTAGAAATACGTCTAGAGTATTTCGTATACTCATTCTAGAGAATTTCATGAGTATTTCTAAGTATTTGCAACGTCTCTGGACGTCTCTTCGAACTACTATAGACGCCTCTAGAATGTTCTGTTTTTTACATCAGACGTTCATCAATCATACATGGGACGTTTTCGGACATTAATGGACATCCCAAAGATAAATACGAATATCTCCATCGAACGTTGTAAAGACGTTTTTAAAACATTATTCTGCTATCATTATTCTGCTATCAGGCCAGAACGTGTTCTGGACGTGTTTCTAGAGTATTCTAAATGCTCTAGAAACATGTCTAGAGTATTTCGTATACTCATTCTAGAGAATTTCATGAGTATTTCTAAGTATTTCCAACGTCTCTGTACGTCTCTTCGAATTACTATAGACGCGTCTAGAATGTTCTGTTTTTTTACATCAGACGTTCATCAATCATACATGAGACGTTTTCGGACATTAATGGACATCCCACAGATAAATACGAATATCTCCATCGAACGTTATAAAGACGTTTTTAAAACATTATTCTGCTATCATTATTCTGCTATCAGGCCAGAACGTGTTCTGGACGTGTTTCTAGAGTATTCTAAATGCTCTAGAAATACGTCTAGAGTATTTCGTATACTCATTCTAGAGAATTTCATGAGTATTTCTAAGTATTTGCAACGTCTCTGTACGTCTCTTCGAACTACTATAGACGCCTCTAGAATGTTCTGTTTTTTACATCAGACGTTCATCAATCATACATGGGACGTTTTCGGACATTAATGGACATCCCAAAGATAAATACGAATATCTCCATCGAACGTTATAAAGACGTTTTTAAAACATTATTCTGCTATCATTATTCTGCTATCAGGCCAGAACGTGTTCTAGACGTGTTTCTAGAGTATTCTAAATGCTCTAGAAACATGTCTAGAGTATTTCGTATACTCATTCTAGAGAATTTCATGAGTATTTCTAAGTATTTGCAACGTCTCTGTACGTCTCTTCGAACTACTATAGACGCCTCTAGAATGTTCTGTTTTTTACATCAGACGTTCATCAATCATACATGGGACGTTTTCGGACATTAATGGACATCCCAAAGATAAATACGAATATCTCCATCGAACGTTATAAAGACGTTTTTAAAACATTATTCTGCTATCAGGCCAGAACGTGTTCTGGACGTGTTTCTAGAGTATTCTAAATGCTCTAGAAACATGTCTAGAGTATTTCGTATACTCATTCTAGAGAATTTCATGAGTATTTCTAAGTATTTGCAACGTCTCTGTACGTCTCTTCGAACTACTATAGACGCCTCTAGAATGTTCTGTTTTTTACATCAGACGTTCATCAATCATACATGGGACGTTTTCGGACATTAATGGACATCCCAAAGATAAATACGAATATCTCCATCGAACGTTATAAAGACGTTTTTAAAACATTATTCTGCTATCAGGCCAGAACGTGTTCTGGACGTGTTTCTAGAGTATTCTAAATGCTCTAGAAATACGTCTAGAGTATTGCGTATACTCATTCTAGAGAATTTCATGAGTATGTCTAAGTATTTGCAACGTCTCTGTACGTCTCTTCGAACTACTATAGACGCCTCTAGAATGTTCTGTTTTTTTACATCAGATGTTCATCAATCATACATGAGACGTTTTCGGACATTAATGGACATCCCAAAGATAAATACGAATATCTCCATCGAACGTTATAAAGACGTTTTTAAAACATTATTCTGCTATCAGGATTTCTTTCTCTTTCTTTCTCGCCACGAGAGTGTATCTTGTTTGACAATGGCTCACGGCGGGCGTTGATAAGCCCGGGACAATTTTTGCGCCTCGTCCAATTCGCACACGTCGCCGCGCGTATGTACGTGGTCGCCGTTGAGTTTTCCGGCGAGCGTTGGTTTCGTAAGCGGAGATTAGTGAACCGCTCGATGAAAGAGGTTGCAGTCGTCGAGAGCATTCCGAGATTAGAGATATTATGCGAGCTGGCATAATACCGGCGGTGTGTACGACATTTCCGAGTGTGTTTGTGCGCTTTGGCTCCGGCAATTACAGTCGTATTTAGAGATGTCCTCTAACAGTTTGACTGTCGTGTTCTGTGAATTTTCGGTGACACGAATATGTTCATACACATGTGCAGTCGCGGACGAGCAGTGGGAATGGTTTTAATAAAAGTTTACTTGAATAATATGATTGTTATATACTTTATTTATTGTATTTTTTATCTTTATGTGAAATAAATTTTGCAATCAACTTTCGATTAGTTAATCGAGAAGTTTTTAAATAGTATGCCAAGACGTTTGAAGGCAGTAATTCTAATTAACTACTAATTATTAATTATTGTTATTTAAAATCACGATTGTCTGTATTACGTGTATCCATTTATTTTTCTTCCTGTACAATTGGCTGAGTTGTTTACTAAACATACTTTACGTACACCTATGTACTTAATAATTATTATTAACTAATAAATTTAGTTAACTAATAAACTAGATTGTTTTCGATGTATCGGACATTTTTTGTGATTCCTTAGTTTTTACGGTATTTATGAAATAAGATTGGAATACATTTTTACGTAAACTGTCACTTTTTTTAAGTATAGTTATTCAATAAAACAATCCCATGCGACCATAAATGTTGCAACAATGCACGATAACGTTTTGGCTTTAAATAATTGCGCTGAAAATATTCGCGAATTTATAATGCTCCATTTTTAATGTTAATTACACACGAATGTACACAATAAAAATTAGATTCCGATAGTGCTAATTCCAAGACAATTGCATGAATTACATCACTCGGTACCTCCTTAATGAATATACTAATTAATTCTTGAGGACGCAATAGAAAAAGCTGAACGATATAACTCAGTGCGATTTAATTTGCTGATTGAGTGCATTGCAGGGTCGGCCTCGTCGAGTTTGCTACTCTGTTAACTACCATTGTGTGCCTTCAGGTGTGCGCATTGCAACTGGCTCTCGGCTCGGAGGTGTTTTTCCTGGGGAAATGTTTCAATTTGAAAGCAGCCACTCGGCAGTTCCTCTTGTTTTCTTCCTCTCTCGTTGCGCGCTGCGGCAGTGGCGGCCGCCTATGCCGAAAGCCCTCGGAAATGCTTTCCAATATTAATACTGCTACATATTATCCCGAGTCTACAAAAGCCACTCTTATTTTTCCTGCCACGCAATGCTAATATAATGCACGATCTTGGTGTACAGGCGCGCGCGCGCCGCTTGAAAATTTGATGAACCACCCCGGCGAAGCGCTCTTTTAGCGAAATTGTTCCCGCGAACGGGTTTGTTAACCGACGGCTTTTCGCCTCTTTTCCCAGGGCGAATTGTGTAAAGTACGCTTGGCTACGTGTTCGTGGCGAAACAGTTAGCGAATTTATTTTCTGCCTTATCGTAGCTCCGGTTAAGTGGTCATTAGTAGAATTTAGATGGAATTTATTAATGCTTTTCTGACTGCTGATTCTGCCGCGAGAGCTTTTACTGGATGACGCGTATAATTTCGAGAAAATTCATGCCTCACTGCTGATGTATTGCGACATTAACATCGAAGTGGAAATAGAAAATAGAAAATAAAAAAGCATGCACAAAGTATAATAACATTTGTACCTCTCATTGTTGCAATTTCATTAACACTTTTTGTCGATGGTCATTCTGCCGCGAGAGCTTTAGCTCGATGATGCGTACAATTTCGGAAAATTCATGGCTGAATGCTGGAATATTGCGACATTAACATCGAAATGGAAATAGAAAATAGAAAATAGACAATAGAAAATAAAAATGCAAATAGGAAATAAAAAATGGAAAATAGAAAATAGAAAATAGCATGAGCAAACATTTGTCCGTATCATTGTTGCAATTGCGACATTTATCTGGCAAATAATAGCAAATTAAAGTATGTTTTAAGCTCAGCATTTTGCATTGTTCTGCCTTCATATAAAAATACAAAGAAATTTGTTGGAACTTTCCAATTGAAATAACTTGTTAATCTTTCAACTTGCAGCCTGATAGTTGCTTTCATAAGGCCGTCCGTTTCCGCAACGTGTATAAAATTTCGTAAAAACTCGACAGTGACAATCAGCTTTAGATATAAAAATGATATTAAATTACGTCCGCGGCAGCGAATATGCTAATACAACTTGACTGAAAACGGATTGCAAATGACGCGTTGCATTAACGGAGCGTTCCAGGATAATTTAATAACTAATATTGTAATATGTGATACATAAAAATACAAGGTATTTATTTAGATGTAAAAAGTAATCTCTGAAATTACTGAACAGATTCGAAAAATTCTTTCATTATGTAGAAACTTGCCTCTTTAAGAATAAAATAAGTATAAACTATAACAAGTACCGATATAAATATTTAAGTACAAATTACTTTTAATAATATATTTAATTACAATATTTTAATATTGTTAATAATTCGTAAGCCCCATTTTTTAATCCTGATATTTTATGATAATAAAAATTTTCCTTCGCATTACAATGTGTTTCAAATTAACTATACAAAAGCTATACAAAAATATAATACGAAAAGCACTTGCATTGAGTTCGTAAAATCTGGTTTTCCAATGATTTTAAAAAATACCTGTAGTTAATCATGGTAACTGAACTTTTGAAAAAAAGAAATATAATCACTTTCGACCTGACAGGTTCAACATTCTCCATATAAGTAACGGTGGAATAACCGTCTTTAAATTAATTTAATTAATTAATTAATTCTTTAAATTATTATATTTAAGATATTATATTATATTTAAATTCCTTAAATTAAATCATTGTTAGCAAGCTTACAAAATGCCGTCTGGGAGAACTCGAGTGTCGCAGCTATGAGTCACAAAGTACATTTGTAATTCTACGGGAACGAAGTGTAATCTGGCGTTACGCTTGCCTCGCCTTGCATTCGAAGTCAGTCAGTGCAACTTTTTCGTTGTAATAACTGGGCGTGCGCACCTCTCTGTCGGACACGGTTCGAGTAACCTACTCACAGTTCGCCCGCTTCATTTTCACCGTTAGCGTGCTTGCTAGGCCAAGTGAAAATGAGGAAGTTGCCATAAACCGACTCGTCACGCCGTACGATTTTTTTAACCTTTTGCCATACTTTGACGAGTCTAACTCGTAATACAAATTTTCTACCAAACAAGAATATCACGAGTTAGACTCGTGGAATGAAAATTGGATGAACATTGTTGCATTTTGCTTTTTGGATATTTTGGAGATTGGGTGTTAGATTAAAAAATAGCGATCGAATTGAGTACCTCTTCCTTTTCGAAATCGGTAAAAATCAGAAATAGGCATGCGAATACGCGTGTAGAGTAAGACTCGTGGAGGATATTGTTACATTTTGTTTTTTGGATATTTTGGAAATTGGGTGTTAGATAAAAAAAAAAAATAGCGATCGAATTGAGTACCTCTTCCTTTTCGAAATCGGTAATAATCAGAAATAGACATGCGAATGCGCGTCTAGAGTAAGTCTCGTGGAGAACATTGTTGCATTTTGTTTTTTGGATATTTTGGAGATTGCGTGTTAGATAAAAAAAATAATAGCGATCGAATTAACTACCTCTTCCTTTTCGAAATCGACAAAAATCAGAAATAGGCATGCGAATACGCGTGTAGAGTAAGACTCGTGGAGGATATTGTTACATTTTGTTTTTTGGATATTTTGGAAATTGGGTGTTAGATAAAAAAAAAAATAGCGATCGAATTGAGTACCTCTTCCTTTTCGAAATCGGTAATAATCAGAAATAGACATGCGAATGCGCGTCTAGAGTAAGTCTCGTGGAGAACATTGTTGCATTTTGTTTTTTGGATATTTTGGAGATTGCGTGTTAGATAAAAAAAAAAAATAGCGATCGAATTAACTACCTCTTCCTTTTCGAAATCGACAAAAATCAGAAATAGGCATGCGAATACGCGTGTAGAGTAAGACTCGTGGAGGATATTGTTACATTTTGTTTTTTGGATATTTTGGAAATTGGGTGTTAGATAAAAAAAAAAATAGCGATCGAATTGAGTACCTCTTCCTTTTCGAAATCGGTAATAATCAGAAATAGACATGCGAATGCGCGTCTAGAGTAAGTCTCGTGGAGAACATTGTTGCATTTTGTTTTTTGGATATTTTGGAGATTGCGTGTTAGATAAAAAAAAAAAATAGCGATCGAATTAACTACCTCTTCCTTTTCGAAATCGACAAAAATCAGAAATAGGCATGCGAATACGCGTGTAGAGTAAGACTCGTGGAGGATATTGTTACATTTTGTTTTTTGGATATTTTGGAAATTGGGTGTTAGATAAAAAAAAAAATAGCGATCGAATTGAGTACCTCTTCCTTTTCGAAATCGGTAATAATCAGAAATAGACATGCGAATGCGCGTCTAGAGTAAGTCTCGTGGAGAACATTGTTGCATTTTGTTTTTTGGATATTTTGGAGATTGCGTGTTAGATAAAAAAAAAAAATAGCGATCGAATTAACTACCTCTTCCTTTTCGAAATCGACAAAAATCAGAAATAGGCATGCGAATACGCGTGTAGAGTAAGACTCGTGGAGGATATTGTTACATTTTGTTTTTTGGATATTTTGGAAATTGGGTGTTAGATAAAAAAAAAAATAGCGATCGAATTGAGTACCTCTTCCTTTTCGAAATCGGTAATAATCAGAAATAGACATGCGAATACGCGTGTAGAGTAAGTCTTATGGAGGACATTGTTGCATTTTGTTTTTTGGATATTTTGGAGATTGCGTGTTAGATAACAAAAAAAAATAGCGATCGAATTAACTACCTCTTCCTTTTCGAAATCGACAAAAATCAGAAATAGGCATGCGAATACGCGTGTAGAGTAAGACTCGTGGAGGATATTGTTACATTTTGTTTTTTGGATATTTTGGAAATTGGGTATTAGATAAAAAAAAATAGCGATCGAATTAACTACCTCTTCCTTTTCGAAATCGACAAAAATCAGAAATAGGCATGCGAATACGCGTGTAGAGTAAGACTCGTGGAGGATATTGTTACATTTTGTTTTTTGGATATTTTGGAAATTGGGTGTTAGATAAAAAAAAATAGCGATCGAATTGAGTACCTCTTCCTTTTCAAAGTTGATAAAAATCAAAAATAGGCATGTGAATACGCGTGTAGAGTAAGCCTTATGGAGGATATTGTTGCATTTTGTTTTTTGGATATTTTGGAAATTGGGTGTTAGATAAAAAAAAAAAAATAGCGATCGAATGGAGTACATACCTCTTCCTTTTCGAAATCGGTAAAAATCAGAAATAGGCATGCGAATACGCGTGTAGAGTAAGACTCGTGGAGGTTGTGCAGGGTACCTTTCCCCTTCAAGGAAAACCCAGGGTGTCATAAACCTCCAAACTTGGCCACGCTGACACAGGTAACCCGACGGTGAGCGATGTCCGAGAGCATCACTCTTGGACTGACTTCAGTCTTAACACCACTGTATTCATAATCTTCAGATTCCAATATATTTGTACTCTACATCTTGTTAATTGGATCTCTGATGAGTTACATTTATTTACGAACACTCACACCAACTCAAGGCACCGTATAATCTTACAGGTGTTGTATAACTGTTCTTGAGCATCACTCTGGCCTGTTTTCCCGGATTTCGTTGAACTAAATGGTACGGCAAGCGGTTAAGACTAGGTTTACCAAAAAATTGACATGACTAGTGTGATATTTTGTTGTTGATATTTGTGTTTCAAAAGTTTTATTATCGGAAATTTTGATTGGCTTTTATTGCAATGTATTTACAAGGTGTATATTTAAATTGGATTGTATTTTGCGTTGTAATTTCTTGTAGTAATTCCACATGTTCGAAAGCATGAAAATACAAATAAATTATAAAAGAAGATGTAACATAATATCAATTTTATCAGTAATATCAGTGAAAAAATTTCTTTCATTAGGGTTGGTCACTGAGTCATTAAGTCACTGTGCCATTCAAACGATATTCGGACGAAAAATTATACATTAAACTTAAATTATACATTAAATATAACACTTGGTGTTTATTGTTCATACCTGTTCAATTATTAAACAAATTTCATACAATATTTTCCTCAAAAATCGACGTCCCGTTAACTAACTAAAACAAAAGTCAAAGATTTTATTATTACAAAGCGTGAACAATTTCATATTAAATTTGATAAAATCAAAATTGAACTTCAAACAAAACGGATCCCATCTAACACCAATTCTCAGCGTGCCAGCTGACATTTCCTAACCTCACATTACGTAATTAAGCAGTTTGGTTATCGCGATTTTAAACACCTACATAAGAATTGTTTCCACAAGAAAATATTTGTAAACTTGTAAATTAATTCTTGACTCATATTTGAAGATTAATATCTGCTAATTTCACATCACATAATATTTTTTACACTCGAAAAATAATAAAATTACAGAAACAAAATATGCAAATATTATATTGTATTAATGTATACATATGTGGTAACGATGAACTGTTAATTAATTTATTGTTGTATAAGTAATAAATATTGCAATATTTTTATCGACTTCGAATCGACATTCTTTTAATCTTAGTTCAGCTTTAGACACCAATTCTCAGCGTGCCAGCTGACGTTAATATCACACATCGCGTAGTACTGAAAGAGTTTCAGTGGCGTTATCGCGGTCCCGCTAATTCCTCAGCTGTTCTTATCACCTCTCGGCGAGCTTCTCGTCTCCTCTTCTGCTCGGCCGAGTCCGCTCCGGGGATGGGAATGGGATAGGCCGGGAAGGAACAAGAGGTGGAGTGCTAGTGTAATCCATACTCTGCTAGCCGGCACTGCTTCCCCTGCCCGTTCAATACTGGCACATACCACTTTGCCGCCGGTGTACGTCGGCCTCCACTACCCACGCTGCCAGCAACGACGCTGCCATTGAAAATTAGCAATGCCACAGTTCCCGCTGCCTGCCATCAGCCTAATCCACTTCCAATGCTAATTCGATACTGGCAACGCTGCTGGAATAGGATCTGATACAAAAATGAGATAAAGAGTGGGGATTAAGTCGTGTTTTTATACTTGGTAGGATAAGGTTCTCTAAATCGCCCTACTTTTCACATTAAGGTTTATTACTTGGAAATGATGAATCATATCCTTGTATTTTTTACGTCATAATAAGTGACAGTATTTTCTCTTTCTTATCTAATTTTTTTGTAATTTTTGTAGGTGTCGATCTGTTTGAAAGTAATTGATTTTAGAAATTTTCTAAATAGTGCGATTTTGGCTACCTTACACTGAATATTTCTGGTTTGGCGGTGGCACATTTATTCTTAAACTTCTCTCAGCATCGATTGATCTACAATAATTTTGTTATTCCGTATTTCCATACTTTTATCGTGCTTTTGTGTCTTAGCGAATGCATTTGAAATTTTCATTCTAGAACAAATTCTTCGAGCTGAAATGATTATATGTGTTTATAATTATTTAATTATTATATGTCTAGTATTTTGTCTCTAATGCATTTTAAGTTATAATTACTAATAATAAACTACAGTCTCTTAAACTCAAAAATTTCTCTAAATTTCAATTCATTTTTCAAAAAATGTAAATAAAATCTTCAAATAAAAATAATTTTTTGCGCGTGAGAAGTGTGGGAAATTAAGCTACTTGCGCTGTTTAATGGTTAATACGAGAATATCCGTCTCATATTCATAATTGTCTCACATTTGTGCCGTTTTGAAACGGATAATATTTCGCCAGTATAAATAAGACAGAAATTATTTCGTTCTTTTTAGAGCATTCTTGCATCGTATATTCTCGATTTCGGTTTATACATTGTCTTAAATATTTTATTTCACACCTTTCACTGTAGAAACATTTATTCGAAAACTACAACAAATTTCATATCGATCTGATCATTCGAGTAATAGTTATGTTGCAAACGAAAATATGGTGTTCTGCAATAACAATAATTAATGCGCAACCAATTCGAAAATTGTTCGTAAAGAGACTATTCCAACAGCTTCCCCTAAAAAATAGAAAAAAATTCATCCCGATCGATCCATCGGTTGTAGAGATATCACTGGACAAACACTGAAAAAAAATATACGCGTCGAATTGAATAGCTTCTACTTTCCGAAGTCAGTCAAAAATGGAAGAGTGAGACACTTGATACGAAAGAAAAAGTTCAGTGACTCGCGGACTCGTTTGTTTCCTTGCTTGTACACCTATGTACTTAATAATTATAATTATTAACTAATAAATTTAAGTATCATATATTTCTACTAATTGTCCACTTACTTTGTTCCCCGACTGTATATTTGTTTGTACGAAAGTAACATAGTAAATATTTTTAGCAACGGATTGAGTAAAACATAATATTTATAATCTCATAACAAAACGCTATCTATCCAATCGGTGCATCGGTTGTAGAGATATCACTCAACAAACAATGAAAAAAAAAATATACACGTCGAATTGAGTAGCTTCTGCTTTCCGAAGTCGGTCAAAAATGGAAGAGTGGGACACTTGATACCAAAGAAAAAGTTTCAGTGACTCGCGGACTCGTTTGTTTGCTTGCTTGCTTGCCTGCCGAAGGAAGAAGTGGTTTTACTTTCCCCCTCTTCTTAGGTTTTACTTCTCCCCGGAGGGAGGAGGGTTTTTGTATCGATGCGAGGAGAATACGATCGGACGTATGATACCCGATGACAAATGAGTTCGCGCACGCAAGAACAAAAGAATAGCAGAGCCGCCGTGCTGCGAGGAAGAAACCGAATAGCGGGGGAGAAATTGGGAATATCGACTGCACCGATGACAAATTCGTACACGCCACTGCGGAAAGGATGAAAAGTGTCGGGCCATCATTGCCTAGCTCTTTTTTTTCACCTTCTCCGTCGTTTACAGCTTCCCAACCCGTTCCTCCCCCTCCATCTGCCGCCGCTTTCTTATCAATTCTTTTTCACCATCCGTCTCCACCGCCAACGGATATCCTATCGCCCAGTGATCGAGTACTTCTTTACGGCCTCCGACACCTTCTTTACCTGTTAAGGTGGTATGTACACCTGGAAAGCAAAAATTGAGAGTTAACTTGAATATTTAGAAAAATTTTTTATACATTTTTTGTTTCAAGCTTATGAAATACCAAGTGTATGATTTGTGCATGTTATAAATTAATTTCATTAGTCGATCGCTTGTAATTGGAAAGTTGTTGTCATGGATGAATCGACGGTTTTTTTTTACATATCATGATTTCCGATACCCATTATAGGTCGAACAATGTTTATCTGAAACTGATGAAACAATTTTTTCTAGAAAGTAGATACTTAAGATTACTGCGCAAGGTGGTGATTTTCAAAATTGTTGTTTTCAACGAGAAAATTACTATGAAAATGACTATTGATACTATTATATTCTTTTGAGTAGAGGTTGACTTCTGGTTGTGTACAGTTGTATTGCATACTTCAAAATGAAAGTTTGGGTATATTATTACATGTATGCGTACCATTCTAAATTGTATACTTTAAATACTTGCATCTTTTGAATCAGTGAATATTTGTTATTTTCTCTTATTAAATGTTTATATCATGTTCTTTTACAAGCGAATAATTTTCTATCATTATCAGATTTTAAACCAATTTAATTTCTAAATTTTAGTTTCCAACTACTTATTGCAATGTATTACAATTTATAATAGTCTGCACGTAACAAATTATTGGACGTATTACAATAAATATTCAATTATAATATTTTAATATTCTTTAATCCTGATATTTCATAATAATAAAAAATATTCTCCTTCACATTACAACTGAAACATCAGACCAATTGCGCAGTTAAAGGATTAAAATGCGCCAGAACAAAAGTAAAACATAATGTAGTCTGATTTTTTATATATTCCTGGAAAAAGAAATCTACGCACCAACGACTTTAAAGCAGACTATACGAATAACAAAGTGTTCCTCGCTAAATTTAAAACAACACATAATATAATTATTTATCCCAACCATAAAATGAGGTTGGAATCCCAAAACTAAAATCCCACATAAATTTGCAATTCCACCGCGCTTCCGCCGGAGCAGCTCTTCGCATCTCGGCGCTAGCAGGTAGAAGCAACAGAGACATATTCCGGCAAATCCGAGCGACGTAGCGGCCGGCAACAAATTTCGAGGGGCGCGCGTGCGCGTGTTCACCTGACCGTATAAATCAGTCCCGTCGCGAGATGAAAATATCGGGGAAAGAGGAAGAGTGTGAAAAGAGCGAGCAGTAGAGCAAAGGGGGTGCAGAGAGCAGCAGCATCCGAGAGGGTGAGTGACGGGTTATAGCGGAGGATTTATCACTGGAGAGTAAGTAGTGGGTTGCGTCAACACACGCATACTTCACAGAGATGCACTTTCAGATTGTTTTATTTTCGTTGGATTCTGTATTTATTCTGGTAAAATTTTGAAATAAATTTTTGAGTTATTTTCTATTAAGCCGATATTCTTGAAATGTTGTTGTACACGTGTGTATTTGAGATGACAACACGGTGTGGCATCAAATTTGCATGAGTTTCCTTTGGTTTGAATAGGTATTTCATGATAAATTGATTATAAAATCGCAAGAAACTATAAAGTACATGCAAAATGTGTACTTTATATGGTCCTGGCGCACCTACTTTACAACAATGCATTTTTAAATTCTTTTGTTTAGCTTTGTTTTGTTTGTCCGAGATAAGAACACGGTGTGGCATCACATTTGCATGAGTTTCCTTTGGTTTGAATAGGTATTTCATGATAAATTGATTATAAAATCGCAAGAA
Organism: Ectemnius cavifrons; assembly: GCA_964023945.1. NCBI lineage: Eukaryota > Metazoa > Arthropoda > Insecta > Hymenoptera > Crabronidae > Ectemnius > Ectemnius cavifrons. The sequence continues at coordinate 4,187,152 of OZ030382.1, forward strand.
GCTATAAAGTACATACAAAATATGTACTTTATATGGTCCTGGCGCACCTACTTTACAACAATGCATTTTTAAATTCTTTTGTTTAGCTTTGTTTTGTTTGTCCGAGATAAGAACACGGTGTGGCATCAAATTGGCATGAGTTTCCTTTGGTTTGAATAGGTATTTCATGATAAATTGATTATAAAATCGCAAGAAGCTATAAAGTACATACAAAATATGTACTTTATATGGTTCTGGTGCACTTACTTTACAACAATGCATGTTTACAATTGTTTTGTTTTGTGTATTTGAGATGACAACACGGTGTGGCATCAAATGTGCATGAGTTTCCTTTGGTTTGAATAGGTACCTCATGATAAATTGATTACAAAATCGCAAAAAACTCTAAAGTACATAAAAAATATATATTTGACACGATTCAATATTTATCAATTAATCCATAGACTGCTCATGATTCACTCCATGTATTATACGAGCGACACAAAACAAAAATAACATTGTACGACTATCAAAACAATTACTCAACTGTCGATATTACCGATAATTCGATGATAAAAAGCTGATTCCAAGTCTAGTACATGACCCTGTACATCTTATTCTCTCCGGACTGGTGGCATCTCGAAGCAAGGTGGCCCGGATGGAGAGAGGACTCTGGGCAAAGTGTGATTGCAAGGTAGTTGGGGCGAGCGAGAGGGCCTCTATGCAATCGTTAAGGGAAGATGGCAGAGAGCGCTTCTAGACTTCCGGCGTTGGGGGGGAAAAGGGGGGAGAGAGAATCCCCAAAGTGCACCTTGGCTCTAAATCCTGAAGCGGAATCTCTTCCCGGTCGTGGTGACCCATAGAATTAGCGGGCGGCACTCGTACCAGAAGCGATCCATGCCAGGAGAGGTAGGAGAGAGCTCTTCCTGAAGGTCCAATTCCTTTCACCGATCGGAGGATATCCCTAAGGAGTCCGCTCCTCGTTCCGGAGCTCGGAGTTCCTGGGTTCTCTCCTTGCCGGCGAGTCGTCGTTCTCGTGGTCCTTGCCGGGTGTCACCGGTCCTCGAGCCGACAAGGATACAGAAGGTCCAAGAGAGAAATGTCGCACGGCTAAGAGGAATGGCAGCGAGAAGCAAGGTCGAAAAGGAGAGTCTGTTAGAGAAGACGAAGGAAGCCGACAGGCAACCAAGCAGGCAGGCAGGAAGGAAGGAAGAGTATATGATAAGGACGAGATGGAAGATAGGTTGCGAGGAGGTAGAGTGAGACTAGGAAGGTCGTCGCTTCTGGGACTAGTTGGAACGAGGAAGAAGCCTTATCCAATAGGTTGGACCCGAATGTCCCTAACGAGCACAATAGGTCAGGTATTGCGCAAGCTTTCGCTGACTCGGCTCGATCCTCCGGTATTCGAATTGGCGCGATTGCTAGGGCACCCCGGTAAAAAACGATCCAACCCCCTTCTCTCTTTCTCTCTCTCTCTCTCTCTCTCTCTCTCTCTCTCTCTCTCTCTCTCTCTCTCTCTCTCTCTCTCTCTCTTTCGGATCCCCGCATGTGATTCGATCACGCGAGCGGCCTCCGCGCGTCGCTGCCCGGATATATTCCCGGGGAACATATCCACTTAGGTTCGAATTGGCTGCTGACCTGTGAAAGAGATTCGATCTTGCGGCCAGAAACGTTAATGCCGGCCTCTCCGCTCGAAGAGGAGGCTGCTACCCCCGGAGCCGAGAGTTTTATTGCCGGTGCGCGCGGCATCAAGCGGAGCCCGTCTAACAGCACGCTCCGGGTTCCAAGTCACGACTGGCAATCCTGTTACAGCGATAACTCCTACCGAGGAGCAACCTCTCTCTCTCTTTCTTTCTCTCTTTCTCGCACTGCCTACTCACTGCCTTTTCATATTTGGCCATGTGCTGCGCGTCTCCTGGTTTCGCTTTCGCGCGCGCAACTGCGAGCGTCCCTCTTATCCGCTCTCGGCGTTGGTCGGTCCTTTCTAATCGACTGGTCGAACGAGAGACCTCGGGTCTTTGTCGAAGTTTAGGGCCTTTTCAAATAGCCAGATAGGTCAATGACGTTTTAAAAACGTCTTTGAAACGTCCGATGGGGATAGTCGCGTTGTCTTTGGGATTCTTATTCGTTTCTTTGAAATGTATCATGTACGTTTGACGGACGTCCAATGTTACAAAATGGAACGTTTTAAAGACGTTCATAATACGTCCGAAGAGATATATAAAAGACGTTAGAAGTATATTTCTAACATGTCTAGAAGACGTTTTGACTAAGCTGCGGGGAAACATGTAGAAGCCATACAATGTGTGTTACTATATTAGATTCTAAAAGCAGTGTTTCAAAATATTAGTTCAGTAAAATCAACGTTTGGCTCGAAGAAAAGTAATTTCGAGGTTATACATATTATACTATTGAAAAATAAATTATTGAGAAGATATAAAATATTGAAAAAATGTGCAAGTACAAAATTAAAATAAGTATATTAAAGGCATTTTTAAAATGTTCAAAACATATAACAAATTCAGACTTTGTTAGAACCTCTTTGAAAAGTCCTACGAATGTCGTAAGACGTACAGACATGAAAATGGCATAAAGAAAACGTCTTTACGACATTGTGTGCTATATGGAACGTTTCCTAACCTCACATTACGTAATTAAACAGTTTGGTTATCGCGATTTTAAATACCTACATAAGAACTGTTTCCACAAGAAAATATTTGTAAACTTGTAAATTAATTCTCGACTCATATTTGAAAATTAATATCTGCTAATTTCACATTACATAATATTTTTTACCCTCGAAAAATAATAAAATTACAGAAACAAAATATACAAATATTATATTGTATTAATGTATACATATGTGGTAACGATGAACTGTTAATTAATTTATTGTTGTATAAGTAATAAATATTGCAATATTTTTATCGACTTCGAATCGACATTCTTTTAATCTTAGTTCAGCTTTAGACCTCAGGAATGCAAGGTACAGCAAAAAAATACTGTTTGCAGGATGCTAGTTCTGCTGGAAGTATTTGGAGTTCGGCTGACTTTTTGTAACGAAAGGTTATGTAGGAAAATGTAAACCTAGGCGAAACCCTTTACTAAATTTCAACTCCTCAAATGCTATGAGAGTTACTAACGAAGTCGCCAAAGATCCGGCGACCCGCAAAAACTACATGTTCTAAACTAAGGGTATGTAAAATAATAATACACAAAGTGTAGGGAAAGATTGAGAAACACTCGTGCATAATTACAATTAGCAGACAATTTATATCAAAAAGGCATGCTATCATCCGAAAAAAACATTAAATGTAAAAAAAGCGCTAAATAGTTCTTTTTCTCATTCCAAAATGACATTTTGCCATAAAGAAAATATTTCTATTTTTAAAAAAGAATTATATTTGCCCAAAAAACCTAAACCTTCTCCTAAAAGATAGTTTTTCTGGTATTAGAATTTCCAAAAAAGATACAGATATCATAATGTGTATAATTGTAGTTCTAACAATAAAAAAAAATTGCCGTGTGCGCGCTTTATTGCAAGGTAAAACACCAATGGGAAAGTACTTTGAATTTAATACAGACTTTACTATGCAATGATATCAAATTTTGTCCTTCCTTCACAGAACTGAATAGTTTTCATGAATCTTGTCCAGTAATACGTAAGTAACAAGGAGATCACATGCTAAGTTTTTTTTAACGTTACAAGTGCAAGTTAAATCTAAATATCATTGAATAAAAACTTGGCTTTCTTGTATAACTATGATATTCATATCTCTTTTGGAAAATCTAATACTCGAAAATCTAACTTTTACGTGATGCTAAACTACTACTTCTCGTTTTTTCTCACATTTTAATATTTTTGGAGGAATATCACGTTTCTCACGGTTTATTTTTAAAAATAACAATATTTTGTCTATAACAAAGTGTCATTTCCAGATATGTATGAAAACTCCTTACTTTTGTTACATTTCAATGGTTTTTTGTCCTTCATAATTATCTCGTATACAGCTGTGTATACTTGTCAGTGACGATTGAAAGGCAAGTGAATCAGACTGTACATGCCTCTCGGTCCCTTCGCCCAGTCCTTTCTTCGAGCCTCGCGTGTCGTGTCCGCTCGTTTGGCGCCGAGGACTTTTTGCTCGGCACTCGGGGCTCGCTTCAAGAGCGACGGGACTGGAGTTTCCTTGGATTCGGGAAGCCGGGCTGAGAATCGAGAGAGCACGATTTCCTATATCGCGGCAGTAGTATTGGCATTCACCGAGGTGGCGGCTGCACTCGTTTCTTTCCTTTTCTTCGCCGTTTCTTCTGTATAGGTCGTAGTACACCTAGGAAAGGTTGCGTTCAATAGGTCGTGCCAACTGGTACCCGAGGAGAACCGACGTCGACGTCTTCCTCGTCGTCGTCCTCGGTTTTAGAGCTGCACGCGCGGTGGCCCACCGGCCGTTTCGTGACGCTCTCTCTTTTCTCATTTTTTCTTACCGCTCTCTCACTCTCTCTTATTTGTCTGTCTTCTCTTCTTTACTCTGTATATCTTCTTCGTTCTTACTCTCTCTCATTTTGTCTATCTATCCTCTTCTATTTATCCTATCTTTTTCTCTCTATTCTGTCTTTCTTCTTTTCGTTTCCATGATTCTCTCCTTTGTATCCTGACTATCTTCTCCTCTTTACGCTTTATATCTTCTTCTATCTCACTCTTTCTCTCTTACTTTGTCTATCCATCCTGTTCTTTTTACCCTGACTGTGTTCTCTCTACACTATCTGTTTTCTTTTCGTTTCCATAACACCCTTCTTCTTTGTATCCTGACTATCCGTTTCTCTTTACCCTGTCTGACTACTTCTCGTTTTCATGACTGTCTTCTTCTCTTTACGCTGACTATTTTCTTCTCTCTGCCCTGTCCATCTTCTTCTCACTCTCTGTTTATCTCTTTTTCCTCTCTCTACACTTTCCATCTTCTTTCTACCTTGTTTTTCTTCTTCTCTTTACCCTAACTATTTTCTTCCCTCTGCCCTGTCCGCCTTCTTCTCACTCTTTGTCTATCTGTTTTTTCTCCCTGTATCCTTTCTATCTTCTTCTGTCTACCTTATCTTTCTTCTTCTCTTTACCACTCTATCTATCTTCTTCTCACTCTCTGTTTATCTGTTTTTCCTCTCTCTATCCTTTCTATCTTCTTCTCTCTACCTTATCTTTCTTCTTCTCTTTACCATGACTGCCTTCTCTATGCCGTAACTATCTTCTTTCTCTCACTCTCTCTTTCGCTGTATCTATCTTCTTCTCTCTACCTTATCTTTCTTCTTCTCTTTACCACTCTATCTATCTTCTTCTCACTCTCTGTTTATCTGTTTTTCCTCTCTCTATCCTTTCTATCTTCTTCTCCCTACCTTATCTTTCTTTTTCTCTTTACCATGACTGCCTTCTCTATGCCGTAACTATCTTCTTTCTCTCACTCTCTCTTTCGCTGTATCTATCTTCTTCTCTCTACCTTATCTTTCTTCTTCTCTTTACCACTCTATCTATCTTCTTGTCACTCTCTGTTTATCTGTTTTTCCTCTCTCTATCCTTTCTATCTTCTTCTCCCTACCTTATCTTTCTTCTTCTCTTTACCATGACTGCCTTCTCTATGCCGTAACTATCTTCTTTCTCTCACTCTCTCTTTCGCTGTATCTATCTTCTTCTCTCTACCTTATCTTTCTTCTTCTCTTTACCACTCTATCTATCTTCCTCTCACTCTCTGTTTATCTGTTTTTCCTCTCTCTATCCTTTCTATCTTCTTCTCCCTACCTTATTTTTCTTTTTCTCTTTACCATGACTGCCTTCTCTATGCCGTAACTATCTTCTTTCTCTTACTCTCTCTTTCGCTGTATCTATCTTTCTCCCTCTTCCTTGTCCGTCTCTTTCTCACTCTCCGTCTATCTATCTTTCTGTCTCAACCCTTTCCATCTTGTTTTCACTCCCCGTTTATCTATCTTTCTCTCTCTACCCTTTCTATCTTCTTCTCTCCACCTTCCCGTCTGCCCTTCAAGACGCTATCCCGGCGTCTTTTCGCCTCGGCTCGACTGCCGCGCAACGAAACCCAAGATCCTGCGGGCGCCGCACCCTGTCACGTCTATTTTAAAGTCAACTTTCCGGCTACCCTCGCGAAAGCTGACAGTAGCCTGACACTGAGTTTCCTCCCCGGCGGAATTTATTCTCCCGCGCCTTTTGCATACCGAGTCTCGCGCCCTATATTTATTGAAACTTCGTACCACCACCGACGCCTCGGTATTATTAACCGAGTTTAAAAGGGAGGAAGTTCTCATTTCCGTTTTTTCTCGTGTTTGTAGAGCGATGTTTGTGCGATGAATGGACCGATTAGGATGAAACCTCTTTTATCTTGTAAAGCAAGATTTTGGAATGGTTGTGGTATTAAGTATTTTCGAATTTGTCTAAATGAAAGTGACTAATCTGATCCGTTGTTATTGCAAAGTAGCATATTTTCGTTAGAACTGGCCCAACTTTTGCGTGAATGATTGAAGGGAAGTGATAAGATTTTTCTATATTGAAGAGAGTTGAAAAAAATATTTTTGAACAATGATAACAGATTCTGAAAGTAGACCGACACTTTTTAATATTAAGGGGGTGTATTCCCCTTTGATCATATTCTCCAATTGAGGTTTTTGGGATTTTTTAATAATAATTAAGGAACAGCTAATTTAAAAAAAAAACATTAGTAGATTTGCATATTCATATCAAACTTTCATGATTTTTATAAAGCCTCTTCATGCTGTAATCATGATTATTTAGAATTAATCTATAAGAAATTAAAAAAACAAAATTATTAGTGTTTAGTATGAACGTAGTTATCGCGTGAACGACGAAGAAAAAATTACAAATTTTTTTGCCTAATGGCGTCGAGTATAATAACAACAATTTAATCTTTATTTTTAAACTCGACGCCATTTTATCAAAACAATTTTACTAATACCTTTTCTTTTTATTTTTTACGAGTATTCTTTCTTCGACCGTTCGCAATTTGGTAGACGCTGATTCGTATAAAATAGCAAGAATCGATCGCTAGATCGGCAGAAACGCGTCTTGCATTTGCGCTATCTTCAATTGGGAGCCTCCTGCCAATTACTCTACATTTCCATCGACGTAACGGTACTTTAAGAATGTACAGTTATCCCCGTGGCTGGATCGGGTCGCCACTATCCTCGGTGAAAAAGCGGCGCGGCAATCTCCGCGAAAATCGCTAATCTCCGCCGCACCACGCTGTCGCTGCTGTCGGTGCATCACACGTGCATTGGCACAATGCCATTTTATTTTTACACGCACTAGTAGACGCACGCGTACACACGTTGATTCACTTGCCTTTCAATCGCTACTCTCAATTGTGTATATGTATAAGTATTCCGTGTAGTAAGTATAAGTACAGTTATTAAGTACTAAATAAGTATACACTGTAATTTAAATTGTGTTGAAAGTGCGTAAGTGGAACCTTGTCAAATTGAGAACTAATTTTGGTTTTTTCTTTTCTGAAAACGATTCCATAGTGATCGTATTGTTTTATTGGAAAGTACTCAATAAACGATGTTTATTTTGGAATCTTGGAGAATTTTTTAATATTAACGAAGTGCTTAAGTGCGTCTCAAGTTATAAAGTTTTGATTGCGTAGTGTGGAAAGTAAGGAAAATGTAATTTAAAATGTGTTAAAAGTGCGTAGGTGGAACCTTGTCAAATTGAGAACTAATTTTCGTTTTTTCTTTTCTGAAAACTATTCCACAGTGATCCTATTGTTTTATTGGAAAGTACTCAATAAACTGTTGTTTAAAAAATATCTATGGTTGATAATGGCAGCTGATTTTCTGGAGAAGTATTCTATATTGGTTTACGAACTTATAAAAAATAAATGAGCATAGATTTCAACCTGACAGGTGTGACACTCTCCTTGTAAGATTATTATTTATTGCGACATTTTTATTTGATATGCAGGGAAACTATCAATTTTAACACTAGGTTTACGGGAGCCGTCATTTTGACAGATTTCGGACTTCATGAGCAAAATTACAAAAACAACAACTATTAATTTTTTTCCAATTTATGCTGACAATTATTGGTGTAATGAGACGAATGTATACCCAAATTTATTTCTCCCTCAGCCATGTAATTTCAAAATTCTGTATTATTATTTTTCTGGTGACAAATGTAAAAGCAGTGCCAATCGAAAAATAATTTTTTGAAAAAAAACGGTTTATTACGATTAACTATGAAGCTCACCCGTCATTTTGACGGGTATCCGTAGAGATAAGTATCCATCATACAGAATTTTGAAATTAAATGTCGGAATAAATGTATCCGTCAATTTGACGGACGTTCGTAAAGATAGGTATAAAAAAATGTCCGTAAACCTAGTGTTAAGGAGGTTGGTGCAAAAAATGAAAATAACGAGATCGGATTCAAATTTACAGAGAATAGTAGTCAATAGTCAATGGTATGTACACAATGGGTTCCTTTTGCAAGAAAACTGTTCTTCCTAAACAAAAACAATCGTCCTCGAACACGAAGAAAGTGTTCTTAAAAACAATAAACTTTCTTAAAGAATACAGTTTTCATTTTTACGACAATTTATTACAAAAATATTGGGTGTATACTTTTTTAGCCACTGCCTGTAAGAAAAGAAAGAGAATACAACAAAGTTTACCTAACAGCAGCGATTGAGTGGCAAGTGCAACACCCTGTAGATGGAGGCGCGCGCCGGCTGCCTCTTCGCGGCCTCAGATGCCATCTCCACCCTGCCGGAGCTTGATCTTGACCTCTCGAACCCCCGCGTTACTCCACCAGCTACAGTTCTCTCTCCCTCGTCCATTCTTCCGCTTTCTCTTCGCTATTTGTTCCTTTTAACGTTAGAACTACTGAAGATTGATTTATAGCTGTTTCTATCGAAGTCGTCAAAATCATTTTCGAAAAAATATGTTGTTTAACCTTTTACTCAATGATGGATGTCTTTGTTGCGGAGCAAACGGAATGCAAAGGGTTAAGGGTTAAAATTGAGAATTCGCTTGAACATTTTGAAAAACAATTTAAAACATATTTGTTCTACCCTTAGAAAAAAAAAATGTTACAAAATTTAAAAATTATTGTTATGAATGTATGGTCGTTTTTTAAAAATCACGATTTACGTTACCCATTATGGATCAGACAATTGTTATCTGAAATGGATGAAACAATTTTTTTAGAAAGTAGATACTTAAAGCTAGTGGACAATGGTAGTGATTTTTAAAAATTTTAGGTTTTAACAAAACTCAAAAACAGCTTTTAGACCCTTAAAATTACTATATTTTTATAGCTTTTTCAGTTTAAAAAGCCGCCGTTTCATAATTGCAATACATAATTTAATAATTCCTGCAAAATTAGTAGTAATTCACCCCCAAAAAACATTAAAATATAAGAAACGCCACGTAGTAGTTCAGTGTCTTGCAAAATATAATTTCATAACCTAGATTTTCCAAAACAGGCAAGACGTCCTACAATAAAGTCAAGTTTTCATTCAAAGATACTTCGAACCAACTCGTATATCTAATACTAAAATAAACTTTGCATCACGCAAAAACAATGCGATATTTGAACTAACAAAACATACACATAAAACTCAATATGCTAATAATAATCTTACCAATTTTCATTCTGATTGGTACGATAGTTTTTTCCGAATAAAACTCCTGAACAACATTCTTTTCTCGTCACGCTCCTTAACTCTCGGAGTGAATCTCCCTGCTGTTTCTCGCCCACTCTGCTCTTTTGCGAGCTTCCGTCTTTCCGTTCGCTCGACTCTCGAGATTGAGAAGAATCGACGGGGGAAGTTGCGCGGGTCCGAGCGAAGAGAGAGAGAGAGAGAGAGAGAGTGATGGATGGGAGACACGAGAGGACGTTCAATGAAGCGGCAATTTTCTATTAGCGTAATTGGATAACTGGTGAAATCACGTGCGCGCTGACGCAACGGGAGTCCAATCCGCGCGCTTTACGATGCCCTCCAGAATTTTCAGGAGACCATCCGCTCTCGCGGAATGACCGAAGGCTGCTGCTGCTCGCTGTTAGTCCCATCAACATAGTTGCTTCGCAATGAGCCGGCTTACGTGTTTCCCGATTGACGCCCACGAGAATTGATAAAGCTTCTCAGCTGCTCTTGCTCTTCTTCTACCTATGTGTTGGATGGTTCACTCCTCTCTTCGCGATGCTCGCTTCGGTAATTAACATGCTGTTTCTCGCATCACTTTTCTCCGAGATTAGTTTATAAGGTATTTCTGTTTGTTGGCGTCAACAATGTCGGTATTGTATAATGTATTAAAAATTTTTAAAATGTGAGAATTAATAATTGGCATTGAATAATGAGAAGAAGTTTCGATTAGATCATATTACTTATGTAATTTATTAGTTAATAATTATAGTTATTAATTACATAAGTGTGAACGTCGAGTATGTTTAGTGAATAAGTCAAACAATTATGCAGGAAGAAAAATAAGTGGATAGATTATTGCACACGTAATACAAACAATTATTATTTTAAATAATAAACAATTAATGATTAGTACTTGGTGTTGCCAATGCATTTGAAAGTTGATGGCAAATTTTTGTAATATAAAGATACAAAATATAAAAAATTAAGTATATAAGAATAATATTATTTAAATAAACTTTTGTCACAACCATAGTATGTAATAATATGTTAGAATCAACGATGTGTGTGTTGGAATCAAAGTGGACAATTAGTAGAAATTGTTGTGATAAAAGTTTACGCACAATTATATTATTGTTATAAGCCTAAATTTGATATACAAAAAATACAAAAAATTAAGTATACATATAATAATAATATTATTCAAGTAGAATTTTGTCACAACCATTCCTACTACTTCTCTACGACTGTATATCATAATACAGTTATAAACAACATAATAATTATATCTCCAACACATTTGATTAAAAGTCAAACGAATCAACCGATTCGCCAGGAAATCCTTAAAACTTCGAGTCCAATGTATTTTTCTCTGGGTCGGCTATTCAGTAAAAGGTGATCGTTCAAAGCGAAATGATGCAGTGGCTACGACTTCGCGGTTTTTAGGGCCTCGGTGCTTCCGGACAGTGACAAGTCAGGGGTATGAATCGTGCCGTGGAACGAGGAACGATAATGCGGCCTTTCATTTCCGCGGGACGATGCTCTTTTCTCACCGCCCTCGACGAACGAACGAACGAAGAGAGAGAGAGAGAGCGCGTTTTGCACGAAGTAATTTGGCCACGCGCGCAACTTCTCCATGCAAATTTATGTGGAGACATGCAGAGTGGCCGTTGAAAAGATTCCTGGGAGGGATGGCGATTTCCGAGGGAGCAATCAGTGCTCTAGGCTTGCGAGCACCCGATGTTCCTGATTTTCCTTCTTATTTATTTCCAGTGTAGCTTTTTCCCCAACCAAGCCAACGCTCCGACGACGTCGCTCGCTTTGTTCGTTCCAGTGAAATTATATTGCGCCGGGCACGAGCGCGCGTTTTCGCCCAAGATTCTTTAGCATAACAGGAGCGCGCAACGCAACGGTGAATCACGCGATAAGAGGAAAAGCGTGTTCGCACTCGGCTCTATTTATAGTCGCTGATAGATGCTCGCACTTTCCTCTCGCGATACTCTCTAAACAACGTTCTCGGCAATTTCGACGAGAGCCAATTTTTCGACGGCGACCGTTCATTCACTTGCCTTTGTGCTGCTATTGGTGGCTGTATATTTCTGCGTGAGATAATTATAAGGTTTTTTTTTGTTTTACTTTATTTAAAATCGCTTTAAGGGGGACACCTACTTAAAAGTCTTGAAAGCAGATGGACTTTTGAGATTTTTTTTTCGAAAATCTTAGGTACGAGTTCGATCAACATTTTTTTATTGCAAGAGGCATCTTTTGCCTAACTTATAGTAATTTTTTATTTTCCGTATAATTAAAATTGTAAGTACTATTAATTAATTTATTGTAACATGTCCTATTGCTATTCGAACCTGGATCATCTAAAATAAACAAAATGATACGTGTTTGGATAGCGTATTAGATCCTCTAGGACCATATAGAGTTAGATTTGCAATAAAAATAAAATGGATAAAATTGCAACTATCGATTTTTTGCAAATTAATTGCTTCTTTTTCATTTTAAAACAGAAACTCTGGCGTACCAAAAAACATCTAATTATCAAACTAAAATCTACTAACCTAAAATCTAATATCTAATTATCAGCTAGTTATCAATAATTGTCTAGCAGTTTCCATAAATAACAAAAAAAAAAAACAAATGCCGACAATACTAACTTATTCTAACAATACTAACTAATTGTAAGTCAAACACATATCAGCCTGTACGCTCGCAAATTTGACCAAAAAAATCGACGGCGTACATACAAGCTGTGTTCCTTTATGAGTGAAAGACAGACAGGAACGAAGGAAGGCGCGTTCCCTTCTGAGCTCGGAGAACGCGAAACTTTCTAAATTGGGAGAGGCCGGCCAATGGCTCGCGTATCCTTTTGCTTTTCCCTGTTGCGGAGAAGGGTAAAAGTGTCGGTGGCCGGTGGCTCGCAAAATTCCAAGTCCACCGAGACGTTGTTCCGCGAGCGTGTACACACGCGTGTAGAGCAAGCCACTTCCGCGATAAAACTTTCATCGTGCTTTAAAGTCTCGTTTACGGATGCGCATGGTCCATTGAAGGGCCGACGAGCCGGCAAAAGCCGCGCTTATCTTTTCTGCCACGAGCGTCCCTTGCGCGAGCGCGCGCATAAGGCACCCGCTAATCTTGATTAAACAACATTTGCCAAGCAAAACTTGCCCCGCACTTCCGAGTAGCGGAGAACTTACCGGAGCCTGAGCTTCCATCCATTATACATAGTATAAAAAAAGGTTTTTAAGTTACACAGTTTTAATAAAATGCATTAAAGAGTAATAAATAATTTCTTTGATAATTACAATATTCTTGACGATATGTGACTAATAATGAAATCGTGAGATGTTTGTAAAAGAATTGTATTGGTTGAGTATGTATATTTATAATAGATAAATTTAATTATTTTTCTGGTAGTTTTTTTGATCGAGTAAAACTTGCCCTGCATTTTCGAGGAGCGGAGAATTTACCGGAGCCCTGAGCTTCCATCCATTATACATAGTATAAAAAAAGGTTTTCAAGTTACACAGTTTTAATAAAATGCATTAAAGAGTAATAAATAATTTCTGTAGCAATCACAATATTCTTAACTAATAATGAAACCGTGGAATGTTTGTAAAAGAATTGTATTGGTTGAGTATGTATATTTATAATAAATAAAATTAATTCTTTTTTTGGTATGTTTTGAACGATTTTTGGAGATTTTTTTACTGCACGTTAAAAAAAGATTTTATTAAGTCACACAGTTTTCATGAGATATATTAAAAGGTAAAACACCATTTCTGTATCTATCAGACTATTGTTGATCGTATGTGAGTAGCAATAAAATCAGAGAAAGTCCGTAAAAGAATTGTCGATTTTATTTTTTGCCACAGGTAATGAAAAACGTTGTAATAGCCACAGCAATTACTTTTGATTTTTAACTGCATTTCCCCAAAACCGAGTAACGTCAAAAATTCATTTATACTATATATTTTTATTTTTATACTTTTTACTCTTTTGCCATTTTGTAATCTATTTTTCATCAGATATCCAATCAAACCAAAGAAACCATAAAAAAAATCTAATCACCTCCACGCGGACAAATCAATTTTATTCTGTATACACATATGTATATTCTTGGGATTGCCGGTCAATATAAAAATTCCACAGGTATATACAAACTCCCAATAAAGTTAGCTCGATTGAAGTATGTCAAAAATTGATATCAATATCTTACCAAAGCAAACAATCCTCGAAACCATCTGAAATAAAGCTCTGCAAAAATCCGCGTGCACTCGCTAGTTTCTTAGTGAATCGAAAAAAAAGTGTATAGCAAGATTGTGGCTTAAGTTGTGCGAGCTAACCCAGCCTGATTGCGGTGTACCCGGTTATTTAGTCGGTGCAGCCACCCACACACACCCACACACTCACACACACACACGGCGATGGGCCCTGCACTTCTCTCGCTCTCTTATCCCGGCGAAAAATCTTTGGAGTTAATTCGCACGAAAGGAACGCGCGCGCGAGCGCGCGCAGGGAAAAGATCGTGTTGCGCGTTGCGCGTTGCCCGGGTGTACGCTTTGCCGGGAATGGATGTACTTTTACTTCCGCGGTAATCATGCTAACGATAAGAAGTGTACTTCGCGGAAATTGTAAGTGGAGAGCGCCGCTGGCTCCGCCCGCTCATTCTACAAAGGGACTTTCGATTAAGGCAACCGGCAGTGGCGGTCGCGTTGAACGAGCTCTCGGCGACCGAGGAGCCACGACAAACGGGACAAACAGCGAGTTGAATAGAGACTCGGCAATATCGAATTCATTCTGCGCAGGTGGTCTTAACGGGACACGTCGATCATAAATAATAATCTGTTTAGTGTGTTACTCTGTTAGATCTAAATCGTTTTTTCTCATTATTGTTTCTAGGTTAATAAATAAACAAATATATAATATTGGTTGTCTGAATGCACATTCTTAGCGTTGCCTAAATCGCATTGGTGCAATTTTCTTTCTTGTTATGTTTTATGCTATATTTTGTAGCCGATTTGCAAAGAAGATAAGATAATTAGTAATGCTTGCTAAAACTGGTAATGGTTAGAATATTGTTAGATTTAGATCCCAAAAATAGGCATTTTTGGTACCAATACAGTTTGATACATTCTTACCTATTCTTCAATGGTTTCCTTTAATAAAGTATTTTTTTATTTTAGCTATTGTGAATAATGCATCGATTGGAAATATTAATCTATTTAGTGTGTTATCTCTAGAAATAAGAATTATTTATCTTATTTTGATCCACGTGCAAAAACTTACTATTAATATGAAAAAACAACTGGTACAACTGGTTCTTATTTAACACTAGGTTTACGAAATTATAAAAACAATTACTATTAATTTTTCGTTCGATTTATGCTGACAATTACTTATGCAATCCTAACAGATCTAAACTTATATTATGTCTGTTAAGATTGTAATTGTTTTTCAATTACATTAATCGTTCTTTTTTAAGAGAACACGCGGTTTCCTTTATGATTTAAAATGTCCGTAAATAATATTGCATATCATTATACACTATAAATACGTATACATCAATCTCATCTATATTCTATACAATCACTATTGTAGGAGCAAAATATTAATCAGGAAGCGAGCGAGAAGGATGAGCGAGTGAGAGAGAGAGATAGTAAGAAAGGGACTGAGGAGAGAAAGAGAAAGCGTATGTGCGGAGTGTGTCTGAATGTGTGTGCGGAAGAATTGAACATCGCGGCGACGATCGCGGAAGATTCTGCCGAGACTGAAGGGCAGACTGCTTCTGGACTGGAAGGTGTCGTTCACTCGTGAACGAGGAGTCGATAGTGTCGAAATAAAACCATTTTCTGTCTACCGAGCACTTCCTCATCATTAATATCCCACACTATCACTATCACTATCATACAATGTCAAAAAAAAGCTGAGGTAGAACAGTCACTTTTTTTAAAACTGTTACTGTTACAGTGACTGTTACAGTGGCTGTTACAGCGACTGTTACAGTGACAGTTACAGTGACAGTTACAGTAACTGTTACAGTCAAGTTTGAAAGGTAACTTGACTGTAACAGGAATCAGCCTGTAGCAGTAAATTATTGTTGCGCGTCTACCGAAAAGATTGGCCGGCTGAGAGATTCGAGCCGAATAATGATGGAGCGGGATCCGAATATCGAGTGCGGCTTCCGCACGGTATCGCCGCGCCGTGCCGCGCCGTGCCGCGCCAGGGGCTAGGCCGAGCCGAGCGTAATGACAGCGTGTAACTTAGCTAAGTGGCAGCCTTTTTATCGGCGGCGGTCGCGGCCCCCTCTGCATTACTAATAAACGTGTGCACTGCTGATCGATATCCAGCACTCACCGCTCTCGCCTTTCCAAATGTGGGCCATCGGCCAGCCGCGCGTTCCGAGTATGAGTGCGTTCGTCAATCGAGGCGCTCTCCCGATGAACCCCATCGCGCACGCATCCTCGATACTCCGACACTGCGTTGGTATCAAAGAGCATACAACGTCTTTGTTGTATGATTTTCTGTGGTGCAGGGAAGAGGGAAACGTGTGAGCGCTGATACAGAATGTTGAGGACTTTTCAAAATATAATAAAACCAATTTTTGTCTAGGAAAATTCAATTTGTGATTAAGCTTATGCTATGTCACACCTGCTTTTATAAGTTATATTTATTTCTATACTATTTATCACGTCCGTCTTCATTTTTCTATACTGTCATTTTGTGCAGGGTTAATGGGGGAACATGTGAGCGCTGATATAGAATTTTGAGGCCTTTTCAAAATATAATAAAACCAATTTTTGAATAGGAAAATTTAATTTGTGATTAAGCTTATGCTATGTCACACCTGCTTTTATAAGTTATATTTAGTTCTATACTATTTATCACGTCCGTCTTCATTTTTCTATACTGTCATTTCGTGCAGGGTTAAGAGGGAAACATATGAGCGCTGATACAGATTTTTGAGGACTTTTCAAATTATAATAAAACCAATTTTTGTGTAGGAAAATTCAATTTGCAATTAAGCTTATGCTATGTCACACCTGCTTTTATAAGTTATATTTATTTCTATACTATTTATCACGTCCGTCTTCATTTTTCTATACTGTCATTTTGTGCAGGGTTAAGAGGGAAACATATGAGCGCTGATACAGATTTTTGAGGCCTTTTCAAATTATAATAAAACCAATTTTTGTGTAGGAAAATTCAATTTGCAATTAAGTTTATGCTATGTCACACCTGCTTTTATAAGTGACTTTTATTTCTATACTATTTATCATGTTATTTCTACAAATAAAACCATTTCTTTTTCACTCCCTGCTCGAATATCCTCTCGAACCGGACAGTCGAAGCTTTTGAAACTTAGCCACATTATTCGTAAATGTCTCATTTATCACATGAAATGTTTTTTATTCATGTATCATTATTGTGTCACATATTTTTAAGCCATAAACGGTAATCTCCGCTCTCGTCGCAAGAGCCCCTGCAAAAGAATTGATTTTTGGGCATTGATTATTCGAAAACTGTACAGACAAATAAGTTGAAATTTTGAAAAGAGCTGCAGTGACCATTCACTGTAAATTTCAATCCGGTCTCATTATTTTCATTTTCCGCACCAACCTGCTTAAACATGTACTGTCGAAGACTTTTCGAAAATGTTCATATTTTTAATTTTTAAAACGTTTACGCCTTTTTTCGGTATTCTTAGAGCGTTACAAGGACTTCGAGCAAAAGATATTTGAACAACGTTTGATCTTTATATCTTTTGAACGTTTTAAAAATGCCTTTAATATACGATTGTTTGGTAGATGCACATTGCTCTAAAAGTATGCATAATCTTGAAATTGGTTCTTTTCCCCAAACCAACCGTTGATTTTACTGAATAAACATTTTGAAATGTATCAGGCACGTCATTACATAAATGGAAGTTTACCAATTTTTTTCAAGTACTAATACTGGTTTTTTAAAAACTTATTATATATTTATTATTGTACATACATTAACGTAGATTATCTGAAAATTTTGTTGTCATATACATATGTATACATAAACAATTAGGTTGTCTAAAAAAGTAACAAACCAAACTGCGCAAATTATTCCAGATTTCTAAATAAACAGATTGCAAAATCAGCTTTTAGTGAACTGTACAATCCTTGAAACCAAACGAATAAATAAAATCTGACTCGATGATTTTTCAAGAATATCTATTGTTCATCATGGCAGCAGATTTTTTGATGAAGCATTCCACATTCGTTTACGAACTTATAACAAAAAGATACGCACAAGTTTCGACCTGGCAGCTCTGACACTCTCCTCGTAAGTAAAACCGATAATCAAGAATACTGGACGGTTTTGCCGGAGAAAATCGATTCTATGTGGCGTGTGTCGTGCAATGGTGAATTCCCATTACTCGGCAGAGCCATCGGACGTTCACACGAATAGCTCTGCGTTCGGAATAACGCGAATCACGTTTGCCGCTGTATTTTATAACGGCAACAGTTGTTACTACAATTATTGCCTCCCTCGTTGGCCCGTCGTTATCCCCTCTGTTATTGCCGCAGTAAAATTCGACATTCCCACTGTCGAACTTCGTGCTATGTCCTCCGAAACTGGACACATTCACTCTATGACGATCCGACTTCAATATTTGAGAAAGGATTGTCTACAATCTGTGATTAAGTCCTAAACTTTGTAAATAGTGTGGGATTGAATTATATAAGTCAGTAATGTACGAGAATTCGTTTATTGTCTTACTCTGAACTCTGAACTCTGCTCTTTCACTTTGCTCTCGGTTGAACATAATCAGCCCTCCGCACGCAGTGGACCAAATAGCAATTCTAGCTAATAATAATTCGAAATTTTGGTATTTTTAGAATCATAATATTTTGGTCTGAGGTAAGTGTCGAGTAGCGAATTACTCCCGGAATATCGTTTAAATACACCACAGTTTAGAGATCTTCCTGGGAATCCATAACCAACTCGAGAAAAATAGGCATTATTTGACAAGAACTCATGGTAATCACAATCTGAAACTTCAAACGTTTCGCATTTCCGGGATTTGAACGGATTTGCTCTAGAATAACTTTTTTCTAGTTCTTTTGTTTACCCAAAGTTGTTCTACACTAAAATCAACTGCAAAGATCTGCAAACAATAAATATACATTATTCCACAGAATTAGCAGGCACTGCATTTTTTCAGAAAATTGTTAATGTTTAAGCAGCTGTAATTTCGTAAAAAAGAGTCGTACAATAGTCTGCGTATACTCGTTTTAAAGGGCCAAGCTTCTACTTTAAACCCCTTAGATTTCAATTTTTCCCACAATAATTTATTCCTTATATAATCGCAAAACTTTGATATTGCCTTTTTTACCTTCGAAATTTCATAATTTCAAGACACTCTAGGGAGGTTGTATATTTTTCGGATTTTCATTAATAGCGCCTTGTAAAACAAAGCTCCTTCTTTACAAAGAGCTATGATAAAGTTGATTTTCAGTTTCGTTCAGACCATTTTGTCGGAACTTAAATCAAAAGTGCGCTACTGGCATTAGTACTCAATTTGATTTTATGTTCGCTAGATTTAGCATCTGGCCCACTGTGCTCCGCCTGAATCCGGGACTTTTATATCACACACATACATACATACACTGATTCTTCACTCTCGCAGCACACTGTTCACAGTCATACACGTACACACGCCGTGCAACCGCCAAAAACATCCACCCATCGCTAGAGTCTTCATCCATGCACGTCGCACAGTGAGTTGAAGAAATAAGATCGTAGACAAAAATCGAAAAGTCATTTTAGTTGTACATGTTATTATTTAAACCCATCGATGTACAGGGTGAGTCACTTGCCTTTTAATCATCCCCTTCACACTCGAGTTCCAATTATTTCCATTATTGGTACAATTTAATATTATAAATAAATGCCAGTGCGTGGAAAAGACTCGGTCAATACTCCTTTATATTAAAATTACTCAACACCGTATAATTATACCATTTTCAACGGCCTATATCCATCATCGGCGATTCAAAGGCAAGTGAATCACCCTGTACATATGCGGCCGCCAAATGAGAAACTTTATTACTAAATACAATGGCAAAGAACACAAAGTGAATAAATCTGCTCCTTCTATGTTTTCAACTTCAGATGCTAACGCAAGTAACAAGTAAACATATCTTCCATCTTAAAAAGGATCTTATTATGAATATGCGTATGGAAGATAAATACGAGATCTCAGGCATCATATTTTTGAGGCTATGTTTGACGCATTTGTTCCACCTATACTTACCCGACAAGCTGCCAGTCAGGAACTATAACATTAGAGTGACACTTATTTAGGTGATTTTTGTATTTTTATGAGTGCTCCCCCTAGATTGGTTCCAAATAATTAAAAAAAAAAAATACTCCTAAAGTTTCATTGCTCCATCTCAATGTTAACACGTGCCACAACCACAAGCCATCTATTGTTTCTTTTGTTTTTCTTTTGACTTTTGTTCATAATTGTGTAACACAAATAATACCTGCGCGAAAACTATGATTCTTGTACAATTTTCTTATGAAATCTATATACTTTTTTTAGCAAATTTTTATTTTTCAGAAATTCAAAATGGAAGACCCAATATGGCGGCTTAAAAAAAATAAAAATTCATCAAATTTGGACAAGGTTGCATCAAATATTGAGTCCGCCATTTTGAATTTTTGAAAAACAAAAATTTGTTAAAAAAAAGTATATAGATTTAATAAGAAAACTGTACAAGAATCATATTTTTCGCTTAGGTATTACTTGTGTTACAGAATTATGAACTAAAGTTGATAAAAACCCCATCAAATGGGAAACAATAGGTGGCTTGTGACACGTGTTAATATTGAGATGGAGCATTGAAACTTTGGGAGTATTTTTTTTTAATTATTTGGAATCAATCTAGAGGATGCGCTCATCAAACTTCAAAAATCACCTAAATAAGCGTCGCCCTAATGTACATATAATATTGTCAAACCTTAATAGAAAAAGGATTAAGAAATTTTACATTTTTGTCCATTAAACAATGCACTGTGATCGTCTCGATAATTCTCCTTACATACAGTATCCAATCATTCAAACTTCCAAACATTATACTAACAATATTTCGCACGTACTCCTACAATTTGATTTTTCACTCTTCCCAGGTGCAAAGAATTCTTTTTATTTCAAGATTTTATTTCGAGATTGTAATACGTCGATCTTTTTTTTTGGCTGTAGCCTTTGTTAATGATTAGCTGTCCCATCCGGCTTCACTCGGATGACATTTCGTGTGCGGACTGACAGTAATTTTATTTAAAGAATAATAGGTTGTAAAAATCTTATAACGATGTGTAGCTCGACATGCCATTCTTTTTTAAAATTAAAATTGCTCTGAATACACCCTGTATGAATAATAAATATGGTCAAATTGTGTAACCTGTAACTTGTCTCGTTTTTCCATTCGTTTCGAAATTTCAGTGTTATTCTTGGAGCACACTTGGCATAAGTAATAAATATTGCAATTAAACTTAAATTAAACTTAAAATTATAGATGGTTCTCGAAATTATATGTATCGAGTATTCTGTGCATCAGAAGTTCTTTTCACTAGTCTTGTGAATTTTTATTTCAAAATTTTATTTCTACTGTTTTCTAAAAAATAAATTGAAATTTAGAGCGATTTTTTTTCAAACTTATATCCGCCCTACAAATATTTCTCAGTTGAAAAACAGTCAATATCATTTATTTATCCTTTAGCTTTTATTTGTAAGAAATAAAAGCTTTATTGATACTCACTACTCACTTCTCTAAAGATTAAGTGTAATCAAATTTAGTTTATTTCTATCAAGGAAATATACTTTCCAATCGTGAGAGAATTATCCAAATCGATTGGGTACTTTCTGTGATTACCTCGGATGCGCAAACATACAAACTTTCTCTCTTTATGCATAAATTGGTATAGAAGATAATAATATGTTTTGCGCGCGACACGTGCGTTTGGCATTTGTCTAATCGAGTGTTTCTCTTTCTGTTTCAGGTGAGTCAGAAGTCGATTGTACTTGGGCTAAAATAAAAGATTAATCAGCATCACCGAGCACAACAGGTACAACTTAACCCCTTTGCAGTGGGGAGAAAATGAACTTTTCGTGCCCTTTTTGTCAGAAAAAAAGTTTGTTACATTTATTTGCTAATTTCAATATCGACGTTTTTAAGGCCGGTGAATCTGAATATAGAAATAGATTTTTTAAATTCAAAATAGCGGTTTTAATATGGCCGTTGAAAATTTGAAAAATAACAACAAAAGAGAAATACCAAATATTTTCCAGAACAAAAATTTGAAACTATTTAAAAAATATTCTTTTTCATTTTTTCTAGTGGATAATAGTTTGTTATAAATGATTTGCTAAATTGATTTGTTGTGGCGAACCCAAGTTTGATATTCTTAGAGTCAGGACAGAAATTCAAAATCTGCAAGCTCAAACACCAAAAGATGCAAATTTTCTTCAAAATCTATCTACCTTTTGAATTTTCATCCATCATTTTGACTTTTAAAAGGTAGTTTACCCACTTAACATCGAAACCTAGCTATTTTCCAAATTTGCATCAACCATATTGGATCCAGCATGTTGAATTTTGAAAACCTGGCTTCAGATTCGGATTTAGCGACGTCAAAAGCCATAAGATATCCAAGAACAATCAAATAAGTAGCGTAAAAACATGTTTTACTTAAGACGCCCACATATGTGTCATAGCATAAAAGCACTCAAGGGGTTAAAAATACTTTTATAGAATCTGAAGTAGCGGATACTTTGACTCCGTCTGGCAGAAATGAGAGGAATATATTGTACGGTTTTCTTATTCGAAAGAGAAGGCAGCGATTTGAAGGGAATGCATTCTGAATTTCAGCGGATCATTCCTCTCCTTCGTTTCTTTCTTCGTGGATTCGAAACTAGTCCGTTTCTATTCAGGCCGGCAACTCTTCTCGCATGTACAGTGGATAAAAAAGTACTAGCATACCCAGTGTTTTTAGAAAATATTTTCTTAAAAAAGAAAATTCTTCTCTCTAAATAGTAATACAGTTTTTTTTGTACAAGAAACTGCTTTTGTAAGAAAAAATAAATGTTCGTAGAGTAAATGATTTTCATTCTAACAAAATGTATTCTAAAAATATTGAGTGAGTTAATACTTCTTCTAATAACTGTATGAGAGATACAGTCTACTCTTTTATAGCGAACGACTTCGAAGAAACGAACGCGGTCGTCGATAACAGCTTGTTACGCACAAAATTACACATACATATTATTTACGTAACATCGTTTAAAGCATTTTTAGAAATGAAACATATAATATTATAAAGTTATGCAACAACACTGAAATTAACAAAATCATGAATTTGAGTAAATTATTACAAATATTAATTTTTCTTAGTTTTCTCACTTTTTCTCTTATGTGGGATAAAATAGAATGTCAACATAAACTAAATGATACAACTGCACAATTTCTTTAAAACTAGACATATATTCTACTCTGTGTCATATTTTACCTGTAAATTTTAATATATGTATAAAAGTCAAAATATATTTCGCAAAGGTTTCTATACCGTTTAACGTATGAGCATCAAATTCGGCATGAATATTCTTCGAAAACTTAGAACAAATACTATAAAGGTCTCCATCCCCCTCAAAAAACCCTAAAGCCCACCACAGACACACGAAATTCCACTCGTGCGATGGTGGGTTGAACAGCACTCAATTATAGTAAACTATAATTTTATTTACAAGATTTGTAAATCTTGTAAGGTTGAAAGAGATACTTTTGTTGTACCCTGTATAAGTGACAAATATTGCAATATTATATAAAAAGAAGGCAGCGATTTGAAGATAAGTTGCATGCCAAATTTGAGCAGACAATTCCTCCACTTCGACTCTTTCTTTGCGGATTCGCTACCAAAACGAAAATGAGTTCTCAATTTGACAAGGTTCCACCTACGCACTTTCAATACAATTTAAATATCATTTTCTTTACATTCCATACTACGCAATCTAAACTTTATAACTTGAGACGGACTTAACCACTTTTTTCGTATTACAAAATTCTTCAAGATTCCAAGATAAACATGGAAATAAAACAATCGGATTGAAAGCCACACGATTTCATTCTTTTAGCTCTAATCGTACCACGATGTAACTGTGAGTCACATTTCAGCACTGAACTTAAATTTTTTGATTATTTCATATTGCATTTCCAACAATTTATATGGCCTGTGTATAATATTGTATATTTATATATAACTTGTTTGGATACATAAATAAATTTAAACTATAAACAAAAACAATAACATTTTAGTTATTCCCTTGGTTCTCATAAGTGACTGAGATTCATATCGTGGTATGATTCGTTATAAAAACACGTGGTACGATTAGGGTTAGCTTCTTTGGATACATAAATAAATTTAAACTATAAACAAAAACAATAACATTTTAGTTATTCCCATGGTTCTCATAAGTGACTGAGAATCACATCGTGGTATGATTCGTTATAAAAACACGTGGCACGATTAGGGTTAGCTTTTTTGGATATATAAATAAATTTAAACTATAAACAAAAACAATAACATTTTAGTTATTCCCATGGTTCTCATAAGTGACTGAGAATCACATCGTGGTATGATTCGTTATAAAAACACGTGGCACGATTAGGATTAGCTTCTTTGGATATATAAATAAATTTAAACTATAAACAAAAATAATAACATTTTAGCTATTCCCATGATTCTCATAAGTGACTGAGAATCACATCGTGGTATTATTCGTTATAAAAACACGTGGCACGATTAGGGTTAGCTTCTTTGGATATATAAATAAATTTAAACTATAAACAAAAACAATAACATTTTAGTTATTCCCATGATTCTCATAAGTGACTGAGATTCATATCGTGGTATGATTCGTTATAAAAACACGTGGTACGATTAGGGTTAGCTTCTTTGGATATATAAATAAATTTAAACTATAAACAAAAATAATAACATTTTAGCTATTCCCATGATTCTCATAAGTGACTGAGAATCACATCGTGGTATTATTCGTTATAAAAACACGTGGCACGATTAGGGTTAGCTTCTTTGGATATATAAATAAATTTAAACTATAAACAAAAACAATAACATTTTAGTTATTCCCATGATTCTCATAAGTGACTGAAAATCACATCGTGGTATGATTCGTTATAAAAACACATGATACGATTAGAGTCAGAACTGTCTAAATCCTCGGTCTATTAACTATATATATTCCCTATATAAGTGACAAATATTGCAATATTATATAAAAAGAAGGCAGCGATTTGAAGATAAGTTGCATGCCAAATTTGAGCAGACCATTCCTTCCCTTCGCCTCTTTCTTGGCGGATTCGGTACTAGCCCGTCTCTATTCAGGCCGGTAGTTCTACCAGCGACGTATTTCTCTCCTCTCTTTCATGACGATCGCCTTCGACGAAAGGAAGGTGCTCCCATCCGCAAATCCCGGCGGATTTCGCCTCGGGGACACGCTCGACGCTCGCCGCTCGACGCGCGTATATCCACCAAGATATTGGAATTTTGAGAATCCTCTCCGATCCCACTCGCTTTCTCCAACCGCTTTGCATTCACGACACGGTCTCTGCCAACGAGCAATCGGCATCGCGAACGAGAGAGAGAGAGGGAAAATCCCTTGGAAGTGCGGCTGGACCGTTTCTACCGCGCCTTTCTTGTATTCACTTACCGAATTTGCCTATTCGATCTTCCACTTGTATGGTCACTTTTGTCCCGGATGATCTTAGCTTCTTTGTGAAGTCAGCAACATCCGGCAAAACATCCACTCTGTCCGCGGAATTTCAGTTTATTTTAATACTAGAAGTACTTACCGATAATTAATCCTTTGACTAACGGCGAAATCTAAGGGAAAACGCTAATTTCAGCCGATGAGATTATACCTGTGACAAATGCAATCTTAATGCATTTTTAGAACGCCTATAAGCGCCAACAGTCTACAGTGAGCGAAAGGCGCCAATAGTAGCCAAAGGGTTAAAGCTTATTACTCAGAAATGAAGAATCGTAACTTTATATTCTTTAAGTCATAATAAACGGCACTATTTCACCTTTGTTATGTAATTTTTAAGAAATTTTAATAGATGACCAGGTTGAAAATAATTAATTTTGCATTCTTATTTGTAAAGATAACACGCTGAGTAGATTAATATTTTCAATAGCTAAAATAAAACAATGTTTTATTAAAGGAAGCCATTAAAGAACACACAAAAATCGGTTAAATTGTTTTGTTAGCACATGATCAGGTTAAAAATAATTAACTTTGCATTCTTATTTGTAAAGATAACACACTGAGTAGATTAATATTTTCAATGGCTAAAATAAAACAATATTTTATTAAAGGAAGCCATTAAAGAACACGTAAAAATAGCTTAAAATGTTTTGTTAGCAGAACTGCTTATTCTTTGGATCTAAATCTAACAGTACTGTAACCATTACTAGTTTTAGCAAGCGTTACTATTTACTTTATCTTGTTTGCAAATCGCCTATAAAATGTAGTATAAAACAATAACAAGATCATAACAAGAAAGAAAATCGCACTACTGGGATTTGGGCAACAGCAAGGCGGTGCCATTTAGGAAACCTGGCAACATTGTAGTCTTTTTTATTTATTAACTTGGACCATAAGTGAAAAAAACTGTAATGTGTCAATCTAAATCTAACAGCATTATAATCATTAGCATGACTATGTGCTTTACCTTTTCTGCAATTCGACTATTAAAATGTGTCAAAAAATAGCATCAATGTAACGACTTTCCTGTAAACTAAAGAATAATGTTATTTTAATAGTATTATTTTAATAATATTATTTCAAAATGCGTACTATACTCCATCAAAGTTGTCGATTATAAACAAGTTTCAAAGTTTTCAAATATAAACAAAAACACGTCTTATAAATTATTTCTCTTAATAATTAATATATCTTATTAGATTTTTTAATAAGATATATTAATTATTATCGCCAATCGCCAATAAACGATGGCAACAATAAAACACTTAAAACGTTATTGTAAATGGATAAACATCCGAAATATTAAGTCATAGCATTAGCTATACACGAGTCTCCGAATCTATATTTAGTAGTCACTCTCCACACATGCAAAACAATATTATACATACATAATTATACATACACAATGCGGTGAAGAATCGGAGGACATTCATATATAACTAAATTCGCTACATAATTTATACTGATTCTATAACAGAGCATGTATAAATTATGTAGCAGTGGTGATTTAAAGACAAGTGATTCACCCTGATACAGGAGACACATGGTAGGTAGGAGTTTGCGGAACTATGATTTCTTAATGAAGGGTAGAAGCAGTAGCCGGCACACTCTCGCGGTGAGAAAAGGTTGTATGTACCACCACAAATCTGCTAATTTTCTTGGGATAGCAACAATTCCGGCAGGGGTTTGTTGAAAAGATAATGAATCGTTAATCCTTTCCCGGAGGCAGTGGCCGCTCCGAGAACGCGTAAGACGCTTTTCGCTGCGGCTTCTCCATTTCTCTTTTTCTCGCTGTTTGTTTCTATCTCTATTTCTCTGACTCTGCATATTCTATCCCCTTTCAACTCTCTCTCTCTCTCTCTTTCTCCTCGTTTTCTTTCTCTTTCTCTGACTCTGTCTATTTCTACTTTCTTCTCACTCTCCGTTGCTCTTCGTTTGCTCTCTCTGCTTATTTCTATCTCTCTTTCTCTGACTGTGTCTATTTCTCTGTCTTATTCTATCTCGTTCAAACTCTCATTTTCTCCTCGTTTTCTTTCTCTGTCTATTTGTATTTTGCTCTCACTCTTCCTTGCTCCTCGTTTTCTCTCTTTGTCTCTCTATGCTTATTTCTATCTCTCTTTCTCTGTCTTATTCTATCTCGTTTTAACTCTCCTTTTCTCCTCGTTTTCTCTCTCTCTCGCTCTCTCTCTCTGATTCTGTCCATTTCTATCTCATTTTCTCTCTCGCGCTTTATCTTTATCTCCATCTCGTTCTCACCCTCTCTTGACTCTCTTCCTCTTGCCCGCTCTGGAAGAGAGGCAAGCTCGGCGCTTGTTCCGCCCAGGATTATTCACAGCGGTAGCGCAGTATTTCAGGCTTTTCGCTCGTGTTCATACAAATGAGAATGTCTCGCGCGGAATTGCTACTGTTTTTACAACTGCGCCCTCCGACGCCGACGCCACCGCTGCCGCGCGCGCTGTATACACCGGAATTATGGGAACTAAACGCGGCTCGGTACACCCGAAATGCGACTACAACACTCCGCCTACCATCGCCGAGTATGAATGCGTACGCGCTTGGCCCAATTTTAATTAGACAAATCGCGAAACAACTAGCAGGAAGAAGGAAGTTTTATTGGAATGAAGTCGGCTGGTTTTCGTGAGTGTAGTTGGCGCGTTTCGTAATACTACTGATTTGAGGTTATGTTGTCGCGATGTATGGTACCTGGAGTTTTTTTTATTAAGGAGGTTGGTACCGAAAATGAAAATAATGAGATTGGTTTGAAATTTAGACAGAATGGTGGGGAATAGTCGCTGCAAACCTCTCTTCAAAATTTCAACTTATTTGTTTGTACAGTTTTCGAGTAATCAATGTCCAAAAATCCATTCAAAACATTTTTAACCCATTTTTACCTGTTCTTCAATGGCTTCTTTTAATAAAATATTGTTTTATTTTAGCTATTGAGAGTTATGTATCCGATTGAAAATAGTAATCTACTGTGTGGTACCTTTACAAATAAGAATTATTTATTTAATTTTGCTCTACATGCAAAATCCTTATTAAAATTATGATTTCCTGGGGTGCCATTTAGCATATTTTAATGTTACATGTATATAAAATACATACATATAATATACTCTTTACAATTTTTTTCTGCTTAACAAAACAGTGAATAATTGTCAATATGTTTCTCTAGCATTTCTATCATATTCTTTTACAAGCCTGTAATTCTTTACCAAATTGTTAACATCCATTTTGGTGCTTAAAATAAAAGTATGCCGTTTGTAACCGGCCATATAAGGAACGTGTACAAAAGCGACAGTTTTTAATCGAAAATATCAAACGGTTAGTTTAACAATCCTCTTTATACGTTTGAAAAAGTTTAGTTACTTCTTTATACGTTAAACTGCTGCTTTAAGTTTATCGTGTGCTGTAAAAAAGAACAATTTCCCTTAATTATTTATGACCGTGGTGGCAACAAAATGTTAATGAACATTCTCATTTTTCTGAGATTCAATTGGAATTGCTGCAAAAAAGAATGATTTCCCCTTAATTATTTGTGACCGTGGTAGTAAGAAAATGTTAATGAACATTTTCATTTTTTCTCTGATTCAATTTCAATTGCTGTAAAAAGAATGATTTCCTCTTAATTATTTGTGACCGTGGTAGCAAGAAAATGTTAATGAACATTTTCATTTTTTCTCTGATTCAATTTGAATTGCTGTAAAAAACAATGATTTCCTCTTAATTATTTGTGACCGTGGTAGTAAGAAAATGTTAATGAACATTTTCATTTTTTCTCTGATTCAATTTCAATTGCTGTAAAAAAAATGATTTCCCCTTAATTATGTGTGACCGTGGTAGAGCAAGAAAATGTTAACGAACGTTTCCATTTTTTCTCTGATTCAATTGGAATAAGAGACGCGCACGCATGAAACATATGGCCGTGCGAATATTTATGAGAGTCACTGCGGGCACCGCTCTTATTCCAGAGCAAGGACCACCACGTTGCTTTCCCGACACGCGCGCAGAAAATTGTGGAAATATGGCGAGCGACGGCCGAATGGCCGGCACTGTACTATGTATTTCGTATTATGGATCATAAATGCTTAGCACTGCTACCCGTGGCGCTCGGGCTTTTGGCAAACTCGTCGCTAGCGCCGAAGTAACATAAACTTGTGCTTGCTATTGCTCGCCCTCTACTACGAAAACGTTGCCGGTACCGAAAGAATTATTAAGCCACAACGAACTGTATACAGCCAGCCATTAATGTAACCAAAAATATTGTGGAACTCTTGTGGTAACGATGTAGTATGGGCTTTCTTTTATTAACACTAGATTTACGTAAAAAAGGAGCGTCACGGAAAACATGTCAGATGGGAATTTCATTGTAGAAAGTTCAGTTGAAGTAGTTGTTGAACTGTATAACTTTTTTAATAGTAGGTTTACGGATATTTTTGTAGACCTATCTTTACGGACACCCGTCAATTTGACGGGTAAAGGAAATCACTTATTTTCTTAAAAAAAAACAAACATTAATTTAATTTAGAAACAATTACAATCTTAACAGACATAATCTAAGTTAATTAGATCTGTTAGGATTGCATAAATAATCATAAACATATAAATTACGAAAACGTTGCCGGTACCGAAAGAATTATTAAGCCACAACGAACTGTATACAGCCAGCCATTAATGTAACCAAAAATATTGTGGATCTCTTGTGGTAACGATGTAGTATAGGCTTTCTTTTAACACTAGATTTACGTAAAAGATATACGTAAAAAAGAGGCGTCACGAAAACATGTCAGATGGGAATTTCATTGTAGAAAGTTCGGTTGAAGTAGTTGTTGAACTGTATAACTTTTTTAATACTAGGTTTATGGATATGTTGCTAGACCTATCTTTACGGACACCCGTCAAATTGACGGGTAAAGGAAATCACTTATTTTCTTTAAAAAAAACAAACATTAATTTAATTTAGAAACAATTACAATCTTAACAGACATAATATAAGTTAATTGGATCTGTTAGGATTGCATAAATAATCACAAACGTATACAAACTTTTACTGTTCATACATTTATTTCGACATGTAATTTCAAAATTCTGTATGATGTATACTTATCTCTATGGATACCCGTCAAAATGACGGGTAAGCTAATTTCATAATTAATCGTAATAAACCGTTTTTTCATAAAATTATTTACCTGGTGACACTACTTGTACATTTGTTAGCAAGTAAATAATTTCATGAAAAAAACGGTTTATTACGTCATTTTGACGGGTATTCGTAGAAATAGGTATACATCATACAGAATATTGAAATTACATGGCTGAGGGGGAAATAAATTTGGGTGTATATTCGTCTCATTACATCAATAATTGTCAGCATAAATTAGAAAAAAATTAATAATAATTGTTTTTGTAATTTTGCTCATGAAGTTCGAAATCCGTCAAAATGACGGCTCCCTTAAACCTAGTGTTAAAATTGATAATTTTCCCAAATGTTAAATAAAAATTTCGCAATAAATAATAATTTTACAAGGAGAGTGTTAGACCTGTCAGGTTGAAATCTGCGCTCATTTATTTTGAATAAGTTCGTAAACCAATATAGAATACTTCTCCAGAAAATCAGCTGCCATTATCAACCATAGGTATTTTTCAACCAACAGTTTATCGAGTACTTTGAAATAAAACAATACAATCACTATGGAATAATTGTCAAAAAAGAAAAAACGAAAATTAGTTTTCTATTTGACAAAGTTCCATTTACGCACTTTCAACACAATTTAAATAACATTTTCTTTACATTCCACACTACGCAACCCAAACTTTATAACTTGAGACACACTCAACCACTTCGTTCATATAAAAAAATTCTCCAAGATTCCAAAATAAACATCGAAATAAAACAATCGATTCAAAAGCCACACGATTTAATTCCTTCAGAACTGTCTAAATTCCCGAACTATTCACTGTCAGGTAAGCAGCGGGTTACGCGTATCGTGGAGGGTTTCGCTTTCTTGGCGGAGAATTCGGTCGTCGGCCTCCGGAACAAGAGAGACAGTAGATTTCGGGGCAAAGGAATACGAAGAAAGAGAGAGAGCGCGCGCGCGCCTGGATAGGAGAAAGACAGACTGGGGAGAAGTTCGCAAGCGATACGCGTCGATGCGCACCAAATATTTTGGAGGAATGGCGGAGACAAGAGCAGAGTTGTTGTCTGGCCGCGCAGATCTCTTTGTCCCGAGGTTGCCTAAAGCATCGGGCTACTACCGTGGGAGATCGCGCTGGGAAAGGAAGACACGCTCGACTGAGGCAAGACAGATAGGGTGAAGCTTCCCTGCCAGAGATGACATAGATTCCACCCCGATTTGAACTCGGAAGCTCTCTCTGTGTGGATGTGTTTGTGTGGTCAAGGAAGTCCTCAGTTGCTCGTCGCTGTCACTGGCCATAATAGAATTTAATTAACCCCCTCTGATGCTATGTAGCTTTGAAGTCACTGGTACTATGACTCTCAAGAATATCAAGAGAGGACTTGTCCTGTTACTCTCGAGAATATTAAGGGGGTGTAGGACAGTTAACCTTTACATTTTTATAAATTGTATAAATGTTGGTGTGACTAAACCAATCACTTGGTGAGCACAGTCATTTTACCTTTAATTAGTATACTTGTACAGAGTAATTTGAGGTAAAAACATTTAAAATCAAATAAACAATAAGGCAGTTATTAATTGTTAAACATTACAATATTAATTATGCATAATAGTACTCTGCGGAGGATTTCTTTGGTACGGTTGGTCCAGTGAAGATCAGTTTTAAAAGAGTTCTTTTTTAAGATCATAGCTAAGGCGGGGACCAAAATCATGCAGACAAGTCATGTGGAAGTTGGTTAAAACCAATTGTTTATATTGTTAACCAATAAAACTCTATTTTCTGTAACTATTTGGTTATGCTAAAGGTACTAAATGATTGAATATAATAACAACTGTGGTCCCCGCTGTAACAGGTGGTACAGTAAATAATTGTGCAAAAGCGGAACCCATTTGAACCAATAGTTTTGGAAAAATCATCCGCAAAGTACTATTATGCATAATTAATATTGTAATGTTTAACAATTAATAACTGCCTTATTGTTTATTTGATTTTAAATGTTTTTACCTCAAATTACTCTGTACAAGTATACTAATTAAAGGTAAAATGACTGTGCTCACCAAGTGATTGGTTTAGTCACACCAACATTTATACAATTTATAAAAATGTAAAGGTTAACTGTCCTATATTCCCTTAAAGGGGGTTAATATTAATCTATTTAGTGTTTTGCCACAGTAAATAAGAATTTAAGCTGTAAATTAGTTTACACCTTCATAGCAGTGATGTTTTAATTGTTTTTAAACGGTTGCTGCAAAAGACAGAGTTATGATTAATGTTTATGGAAATGTCACTAGATTTATGCTATTTTTTGACATATTTTGTAGTCGAATTGCAGAAAATTGCTTATCACTACAATTTTGTTAGATTTAGATTCACGCATTAATTTTTTTTTACATTAATGTTGTACATTAATGTAATGAAATTCTTCCTTGCTATAACATTGTTACTGTTTTATACTACATTTTCTAGCCGATTTGCCAAAAAATTGTCAAGAAATATTCGTACATTATAAGTAACAATTAATAAGGGAAGTAAATGCCTAATTTTCGTACGAACAAAATTTCGAAACAGTATACAAACATAATCTTTATTATTCCAATACTTTTGACTATTTTATTTTTCCAAACCATTTTCTTACTAAATACCATCCAGAAACTATCATCGATCCAGATTGAGTACATAATCATCCATCCCTCTCAAAGAGTCACGTTTTTCAAATACAATTAAAGCGATTACAGGGAAAAGCTCATTAACACGAAATCCAATTTTCGCTAATCAACCCTTCCTGCTTAATAAAAGTTCGCGAAGAAACACGAATCCGAGTTTTTCTTTTACAGCTGATCGCCAGTACAGCAGCAGCGCAGGCCTAATGATAGGTAGCCAAAGTACGCATGGATTTATAGCACGCACTCTTGCCGCGTAATCTATTTTACGTGGCTGGCTCAAACAAAGTGGCCTGTTAAAAAAATGACCTTCGTGATAACAGTTGTTTCGCCTTCCGTGGCTGGCCGCCTTCCTTTTTCTCCCTCGCCGCGTGATATACGCAACCTAACCTATACATATACAATCTATGGTATTATACGAGCGCCATGAGCCGCAGTAAAATGATCGAAGCCTTCCAAGAGCTCCATCGCGATAATACACGCTTTATTACAATACTTAGTGTGGTTATAGTGTTATTCACCTTCTAGCTTGCCGGACGGCCCCTTTGATTTTCCGACCAGTTCCCGCAGAAAAGCACTCGCTTTTAGTTAGTAGCTCCGGCTCCTCGAATGGATTGTTCAATTTTACCGCTCCCGCACCGGGAAAGAAAGTTTTCATTAGCGGCTCCCTCAGCTGCGCGCATGAGGCAAACAATTGTTGACTCTCATTCTCCCGCCTTTAACTCTCCTGGAAATTTAAGTAGACGAATTTTTTTTTATACCTTCTCTTTTTCTCTCTCTCGGTCGCTCTTAGTGAATCAGTCAGTGAGAGTCAGTCAGTCTGAATATGTCTGGCAGGTGGAATCCAGTAGGAAATGGTGGAGGCGAGTTACCCGGAACTGATGGTTTTAAAATTTAATTGTCCGCTTCAGATGAAGCTTCCAACCATCGCGCTTACGCCAGGGAACGAGGCCGACAGCTTTACCATGTCTGTCTTTCTCTCTTTCTCTTTCTATCCTGCTTTCTCGTTCTAAGCAATCCGATTTGACGTATTACATATTTCTCATACCGTGTCTGCTTCATCCGCCAGTCACTTGTCTCGAGAAAATGCTCTTTCCAAGTGACTACTAACTAGTGACGACTTATTTTCAGTATATTGGTGTAGTATAATATTCATATGTTTTCTTAATCGCCTGTTGTTTCATTTTATTCATTAATTCATTTGTAAACACTTGATATAAATGAACAATTAATTTCTGATAAAGAAACTGTTTGAGTACGAAAGTGAGGTTAGGAAACGTGAGTGCACCATGTTGCGGTTTAAAATTGAACGAAGATCGTAAGAATTTCGATCTACATGGCAGTTATAGACTATAAAAAATTGCAATATTTATCATTTATATAGGGTACTCTAAAAATAATTGACAATTAATTAGTAAGATGTTTATACATTTTCACGAGTAAAATATATTACACAACGTGAAACACGCAAACATTATGCTTCAGATATAAGTAAACAATTAATTTACAATTTTTTAAATACTTTATTGCAGAAATAATTATTACGCACTCTAAAATTGAACTAACATTAACAGAATATCGATATGTAACTCCAAGTTCAAACTTACATACATATAGCGCCATAGAAAGTTAACATCTACTTTGGAGAGGAATGCCTTTCTTCAGTGAACGGTCGTTCACAGTAAAGCATTGAACTTTATCCGGAGTGAAGAAGTGAAAGAGCCAAATATTAGCGTAATTCCGAGATGCTCGATACTCGAGCCGATACACGCCGAAGATGCTATTGAACTAGCAGTGGCTCTCGTTGGTCCTTAGAGTCGTTTGAACCAGCAGTCTTCGCCCCTGATGTTTCCCTCGTTGTATCTTTCTCTCTTTTTGCTGGCTGTCACTCCCTCCTTCTCTCTCTCTCTCTCTTTCTTTCTTTCTCTTTCTCTCCTTCTCGAGTTGCCGGCGCAGTCGACAATCAGCAACACCGCCCGCGGCTACCAAGTCTCCGACATTGTACTCGCCATCGTTTTCCTCCTTTTCGCCAAGGCTTTCCACCTTCATCGTCCTCGAAATACCAGCACTCTCCTGTACTATACAGGGTGATGCCTTTGCCTTCCAATCGCCGAATATACTCACCCGCATTTAATCTCGCGTATACAAATTATACGTATGTAGTAGTGAAACAGTTGGCTCACTTTTTTTTTACTGTCTTTTACTTGTGTATTGTTTTGAATGGGCTGCTAATAATTGTTTGCGAGTCCTTTGCATTTGGCTGTTCGCTCCGAAAAGACATTGTTTTTGAGACTAGTTTATTTTAGGAAAATAGCTGAAATAGTGGAGGAAATTATTTTTTTAGAGGTTAGAAAAGGGTGTTGTTAATTCTTATGTTAAATAGCTGTATGTATTGTTGGTTGCTGATTGTTTCAAACGTTATCGCAGATTAGAAAAATGTGAGATGTAATAGTCTGATTTGTTTTCATTTTCATTTATAAACAATACAGAAATAAGAGGCAATAATAAGTGTGACGAAATTATTTCGTTAGTATAATTTGATGCTGAAACAAACATAATTGATTTTAGCATATTGTAAACGTAGGAGACTTTATAATTGTTATTCACTACTTGGATTTGAATCCAAAACAAATATCGCCTTAAATCATTTTTTTTCTAATTTGCAACAATGTTTGAAACAATCACGAACCAATGATATCTGTTTTAACTTAGAAGTTAATAACAAATATTTCCAAGCCCCAAAAAAATTATTTCCTCCATGGTTACAGTGATTTTCGAAAAAACGAACCTCCAAGTGCAACGCGTTACTAGATTGTTCACGGAAACAATACAAAAACAATTGACAATAATAAATCCATTCAAATCGTTTTATTTTTATAATTTAATTCCAAAACAAACTCATCACCCTGTACACTCTCTCGAGTGGCCGTCTCTTTCGAGGAGCTTTTTTCCCGCACTCGCCTTTCCACCCTCCCGCGGTGATATCTGTTCGACGCTCCCTCTGGCGAGCAGGCCAGATTGCCTGGAAATTTCCTGCATTGCCGCGTAATTACCGGCTATACTTCCATGTCCGCGGGACTAAGAAAGAAACAAACCACCCCTTGCTGTGCTTGAAGAATCTGTCAGTGCAGGGTAGGATATATTTGATTATGATAACAACGCATACCTATAGTAATTCTTGTTGTCTCTAATTCTTGAAAACAATCGGTATTTTTGGGGCATCATTTCAAAATTTCTACTGCGAGAAAATTCAAAATAAGTATAACAATATGAAAATAGAAGAGGGAAGGTGGAAGTTGTGGAGGATAGTTTGTATTTGAATATGTGAGGTGAGAGAAATGGTAGGAATGGTTGCGACAAAAGTTTACTTGAATAATGTTATTGTTTATATATAATTTGTTGTATTTTGAATCTTTATGTTACATAAATTTGTAAACAGCTTTTCAATGCATTAGTAAAGATTGCATCGAGAACCTTATAAATAGTATGTCATGACATTTGGAGGCAGGAATTCTAGCAAACCGAGGCAACACCAAGTATTTATTATTAATTATTTATTATTTAAAATAGTGATTGTCTGTACTACGTGTGCAATAATTTATTCACTTACTTTTCTACCAGCATAATTGCCTGACTTAATCACTAAACATACTTGACGTACACACCTATATAACTAATAATTATAATTATTAACTAATAAATCTATGTTTATAACAATAATATTATTGTGTGTAAACTTATCACAACAATTTCTACTAATTGTCCAGTTATTTTTGTCCTCGACTGTAATTCATGACAACACACGCACTATACACGATGCTCCAAAAGTATACAAAAATAATTACCGCTATCATACAGCCTTGAAAATAACCGATACTTGTTAGGCATGATTTCAAAAATACTTTTGGAACACAATTTCAAAATAACTTCATTTTATTAGAGCTTGCAGACTCATTTGCAATTTAAAGAATTCTGTTTTCCCAGTTGGCAACTATCGCTACCTTAAATAATCAAATATACATTCGCACAAGTTCATTTATTTATATCATATTCACTGTGTGTTTTCTTGTTCGATGTAATCGTCACTCTATGCTAAAGGTTCAAAATAAAATTCAATCCAATTCTTTCCACTAAATTAGTTACACACGCGGATAATCAAACAAACAATTTCAACGAACAATCCCATTCAATGACCAAAGTCCTTTCTACTTCAATTAGTCGATTTTTTTCCAGCAACAATCTCAATTTCGACCACTGTGCCACCATCGTTGCCAGACTGGCTCGTTCACCTCTTGAATAACGCAATTCCTGAGGAGCTGAACCAGAAGATCTGCGAGTCGTGTCTAGTGGAATGAAAATAAAGGGGGCGCGTCGTCTCGATGGATATTTAAATGGCCGGCGTAGTGGCTTCTTCTCCGTGCGCGTCTAATGCATCGGGCGCCTGTCGAGAGCTACATATCCTCATCTCTCTCTCACTCACTCACTCTTTCTCTCTTTCTCACTCTCTCGCCCTCTTAGCACAATGTCGTAGCTGCTTCGCCGAGCAGTGGATTACTCGGATAAGTTAGTGGCTCCAGTGGATAATCGGACGTGCACTGATTCATCGGGGGCTACTTAGACACAGTGCGGTTCTTGCGCGCCCTCTACCCCTTTCCATCCACCTCTGACTGTCAATCCTTTTGGACAGCAATCCATACTGGCTTACGGATTGCTCGTTGTTTTAGCGTAATCGCGTAGTTTTTCAAGTAATATTTTTTGAAACGCGTTTATAGGGTAAGGTTGCGGAATAATGCATCCGTTTCTAAATCGAAGTCCTCTGTCTCAAAATTTGCACGTACCGTTGTGTGATTTTTTATTAAGTTAGTAAACATAAGTTTGCGCCTTTAGAGTGTGGCAGAATGTTTGAAGGAAAGTCCGTTGCATTGATGCTATTTTTGGATACATTTGAAAATTGCTAATGACCATAATATTGTTAGATTCAGATTTGACATATTAAATCTTTTTTCCATCAATATTACTAGGTTAATAAATAAAAGAACTACAAAAAAAAACTGTTGTCCCAAACGCACCGGCTGTTTACACAGGCAAGCCAATTTACACTATGTGGAGCTATCTGGTTTTTCATTAGGCTAGTTTCTACCTTCAATTGTTTCTGAACATTTGCCGGAAAAAATCAATTCTACGTTTTTCACTAGGCTTCCTTTATGAAATAAAATATTTGTTTATTTTAGCTTTTGAGGTTAATACATCAATTGAAAATATTAATCTATTTAGAGTGTTACCTCTGCAAATAACAATGATTTATTTCCGCGTTTCATTATATCATAAACTCACTGTTTTATTAATAAATTCCATTTGTCCGCATTAATGTTTTCCGACTTTTATGGAAATATACAGATTGTTAATTTGTATTTACCATTATCCTGTTTTTACGCTGTTCTAGTAAGATTTATATGTAGTAATAAACAAATTTCTCACGCAGATAACTAATAAACATAATAGCTTTTGATCGGTGATTGACCAATCCCTGCGTTTCATTATTACACAAGCTAACTGCGTTATTAATAAATTCCCTTTCCTCACACTAACTTAGCAAAGTTTAATCCCTAATGCGCGTGTCGGGCACGCACATGGCTTTGTTTCCTACGGCGTCGAGGGACGCTGATACCCAGCAGGCGCGCTTCGAGCCCGACTCCAAGTGGATTTGACGCGATGAGCAGGGGAAACGCGCGCGGAATTTATCAGGGTGCGATGAATACGCGCGGTAAATATAATTTGGCGAAACCATAGAGCGGCGCCCGATACGCGATAGAATCCTCACATGGCAGCATTAATGCGTTTTGTAGCGGATAGAAGCGCACACCTTCGAACGCGTCCGTTCTCTGCCAGCGATCGCGCTTCCACGTTATTTTTTCCTCGACGCCACGGCTGACAAATTCATTGAGGTTAGTTTTTGAAATCGTTGAAATCGAAAAGTATATTTTTGTAATATGTGTAATGTGTATTATTATTACCAATTTATAATGATAATATTGTAATAATAATAACATTTACTAGTTTATGCAAACAATATACAAATAATCGGCTGACAAATTCATCGAGGTCAGTTTTTGAAATCGTTGAAATCCAAAAGTATACGTGTGTAATATGTGTAATGTGTATTATTATTACCAATTTATAATGATAATATTACAATAATAATAACATTTACTAGTTTATGCCAACAATATACAAATAATCGGCTGACAAATTCATCGAGGTCAGTTTTTGAAATCGTTGAAATCCAAAAGTATACGTGTGTAATATGTGTAATGTGTATTATTATTACCAATTTATAATGATAATATTACAATAATAATAGCATTTACTAGTTTATGCAAACAATATACAAATAATCGGCTGACAAATTCATCGAGGTCAGTTTTTGAAATCGTTGAAATCCAAAAGTGTATGTTTGTAATATGTGTAATGTGTATTATTATTACCAATTTATAATGATAATATTACAATAATATAACATTTACTAGTTTATGCCAACAATATACAAATAATCGGCTGACAAATTTATCGAGGTCAGTTTTTGAAATCGTTGAAATCCAAAAGTATACGTGTGTAATATGTGTAATGTGTATTATTATTACCAATTTATAATGATAATATTACAATAATAATAGCATTTACTAGTTTATGCAAACAATATACAAATAATCGGCTGACAAATGCATCGAGGTCAGTTTTTGAAATCGTTGAAATCCAAAAGTATATGTTTGTAATATGTGTAATGTGTATTATTATTACCAATTTATAATAATATTTCCTAGTTTATGCAAATAATATACAAATAATCGGTAATAATAAATGCTTTACTGTTTCATTTTGTAACTTTATTTCAAAACTAACATTATTGATTCTAACATATTCTAAACGTGACATCCAAACTATCAATTATTATGTATTAGTTCGTGCAGAAAACAGATAAATAATGGACAATAACAGATGTGATCAAACTGTTTTATTTCTATAATTTCATTTCAAAACTAACATCGCTGGTTTTAAGAGAATATAAATCTGTATCTACAAGTTCATGGAAAAGGTAAACAAATGGACAGTAATAAGTGTGACCAACTCTCACCTGGCAGCAGAAAGAACTGTGGGATATTAATAAATTAATTATTATATAATAATATCGACACCTCGTTCACTCGCAAACGAATCCTTTCAAGTTCCGACGCAATCTGCCCTTTGTCGTTCGTCCAGAATCTTCCGCGATCGCCGCGATGTTCAATTCTTTTTCGCTACATATACAGGTTTCTCTTTCTCTTCTGAGTCGCTTTCTCTCTCACTCATCCTTCTCGCTTGTTTCCTAACGAACATTTTGTTCTTGCAGAACGTATAATGTATGTTATTATTACCGATTTATAAATATTATAATAATAATAATTAATATTACTATGTATATTAATTATTATTACCAATTGTTATCTACTAATTCATGCAAACAATATATAAATAATAGTTAGTAAGAAATATGATCAATCCTCACGTGGCAGCATCATTGCAACATAATAATAAGCACGTGAAAAAATATACAAAAAATGACATTCATTCATAGAGGATTCATGAATCACTGGTTCGTTTTTTGTGCGACTCTTAACAGTAGTTATGCAATTAAAATGAATGATGCGTGTAATAAACGGATATTTGTAAAAAGCGGTGACTTTAAAGTCCATTATTTCGTAACCAATGCAGTCGAGTCTAAATAAAAGTTATTTAACATTACTCAATTAAACATTATTTCAATTAAAATTCAAAGGAAATACAAAGAAAATCTGTTTTCAGACGCTACTTTCGCGTGCACACTGGCAATCTCAATGTTTCGCCATGGGGAATCCGGCGAGATTTTTCATCAGGCATCCCTCGAATACAAAAGTGCACCATCCAAACACACACACACAGACACACGCACGTATGACTGACGCACGATCGAGCGAGCGCGCGCAACATTTGCATGCGATTCGAGTTTATGGCGGCGATTAAATTTAACGAGCGCACGCGTTTAAAGGCAACGCGAGGTGTCGACGCAAAAATTGCATAATCCCTCGCTTTAATTGGCCGCGTACCTCTGATGGCCGATATTAATGCCTGGCGTTCGGGCTAGGCCTTCAATGGATGGGACGATGCGCGTTGATATCCACTACTGTAAATCGTCCGGGCAAAGAGCTTTCGCGAAGCTTCTTGTCGGTGTGGGTGAAGTAAAGTTAAACGGCCAAGCAAATTGTATAGCATATCCCTGCTAATGTAAAGGATGTCGTTTCGTTTGTCAGTATGTGCGCGATAAATTCGAAGATGGCTGAGCCGATTTTAATGGGATTTTCTCAGTTGTATAGAATTATGTTGCGGACAAACTATAAACTATGAAATATTGTAATGTTTATGAGTTGTGCAGAATATGCTGAGGATATAATTGGAAAGTTTGGAAGGAATGGTATGTTGAGTTGTATATTATTAGACAATTTTTGGCACAGTTAGTTAAGATAACTTATTATTCTTATTGAATAATTAGTCTTTCGTTCGCAATTATTCTTTATGACAGTTATAATTTATTTATAATTACAATTTGTGTTAATGGACTTTGAACTAATAGTAATAACAGTGAAAGTGTATTAAAGTTTTACATCGCGGGAACATTTTAAAAAGATCCTCCATTCGTCGCTTTGATAGCAACCTCGAAAAGCTATGAGAATCAGACATCTCGGATAACTTCTAGGAAAGTCAAGTGACAAAGGATGTACCTGAGACGTTCGTCCTCACCGAACGCTCCAAAACCTTAGTTATAAACCTTGAACATGAAACGGCAGTATTTCCCCTTTCATGTGTAATTTATTATATTTTAATACATGATGATCAGTTTGAAAATGTTTTAAATGGTGCGATTTAGGCAATTGGTGTAGTAAATTGCAACCCAGGTTGCCGAAATCGCCTTTCGATTGGAAATTATAATTTTAATAAGGATTTTTGCACGTGAATCAAAATAAAATAAATAATTCTTATTTTTAGAGGTGACACAGTAAATAGATTAATCTTAATAGCTAAAATGAATTACAATGTTTTGTTAGCAAAAATGCAATATTGTAACTATTACTACTAGTTTTAGCAAGCATTACTATTTATCTTATCTTTTTTGCAAATCAGTCACAAAATGTAGTACAAAACAATCACCATACCATAGCAAAAAAGAAAATCGCATCGGTGCAATTTGGGAAACATGTCAATAATGTAGTTTTATAATTTATTAACCTAGAAACATCAGGGGAAAAAATATAATGTGTCAATCTAAATCTAAACTTATTCTAGTCATTACCAATTTTTGTGAACATAACAATGTGCTTTATCTTCTCTGCAATTCGATTATAGAATATGTCAACAAACAGCAAATAACGACTTTTCTGTAAACATTAATAATAACTCTAGTTTTTGTTTGAAATGTTTCAAAACAATTCAAACATTACTGCTATACTTTATAGATTTAAACTAATTTGATCAAAAACCAGATGGCGGTGCGTATGAATTCTTAGATAAAGGTATACAATTTTGGCAATCTTACCCTTATTATACAAATCCGATAAAAAATGACAGTTCTGAGCCAAAACAAAATGAATCACACTGTATTATGAGAACTTGATTCCTCCGAAAAACGCGGCGTGCAGATTTTCTTCAGGCTCATTCGGATTGCGGTGCAAGCGCTTGCTTCCTCTTCTTCTTTCCGCTTCCCTGCAAACAGTCACTCTCCGGCGAACGCTTCCGTACAATGAAAATATCTGCTCGGTAATTTCAGCGGTCGACGCTCCCCTCTTCGGCCACTCTTTCCCGTTCCGTGCATGGGATTCCGCCCGGCCGAATTTAAATTAATCGCAGCATTGCGTGTCTTCTTCCGGCAGTCGGAGATGAGGACGAAGCCATCGGCTTCCGTTCCTCGAGCACATCCGCACACAGATCCTACCGGCCAAGGCTTATTCTTCCTCGCGAAATCGCGAATCAGCAGTTTATTCGCCGCTCTGCGATAGTCGGAGGAATCTACTGTTGGCATAATTTCTAAATAGGAATAATGTTACGAGATTCGAAAAATTAAATTAAATATTCATTTAGCATCAAGATTTTTCATTGTAAATATAAATGCGCGGAGTAAGTAGCCACACTTTGCAGTGAAGAAAAAAAGTATACGTATACGTCATTTTTTTTGGAGTAAATTTTAATGTAGAAGAAAGTTCGTCTGTTTAAGGGAAAACGAATTTTCTTAAAGAAGAAAGTTTCTCTTTGAAGAGTAAACGTAAATATTCTCAAAGCAGAATGTTTTTCCCTTTGAGGAAATTTTCTTTAGAAAATTTGTGTGTGCGAATACTTTTTTTACACAGGGCTGTAATGAAGTGGTTAAGGTAGTTAACGAAACGTTAAAAAGTAAGTGTCTCACACATATTTTCTAATTAACACTTTTTGCCTAGTTATATTAATAAGAGACGAATGTTTCGTAACTCATCCTTGCATCTTGTATAACATTTTAAATAGAATCAATATAATATAATAATATGTAG
Source organism: Ectemnius cavifrons (assembly GCA_964023945.1). Classification (NCBI taxonomy): domain Eukaryota; kingdom Metazoa; phylum Arthropoda; class Insecta; order Hymenoptera; family Crabronidae; genus Ectemnius; species Ectemnius cavifrons. The sequence goes on from OZ030382.1 coordinate 4,230,995, forward strand.
ATATACATCTGTCTAATGTCAAACAGTCAGTAAATTTTAATATTTTTACAAGCCTGTAAATCGTGTTTTTAAAAAAACCATTGATTTAATTTAAAAGGAATTACAATCTTAACAGACATAATATATGTTAATTAAATCTGTTAGGATTGCATAAATACTTACAAACTTATATAAACTTTTACTGTCCATACATTTATTTATGCAATCCAAACAGATTTAATTCACATATATTATGTCTGTTAAAATTGTAATTCCTTTTAGATCAAATTAATCGTTTTTTCAAAAAGAAAATACGTGGTTTCCTTTACCCATCAATTTGACGGATGTCCATAAAGATAGATATACAGAAATATCCATAAACCTAGTGTTAAAAAAGTTATAAACTTCAACAACTACCTCAAGCGAACTTTCTACAATGAAATTCCCATCTGACATGTTTTCCTCGATGTCTCTTTTTTACGTACATCTTTTATCGAAGTTCGAGTCGTCATAAAGTTTTCGGTGATACTGAAAACGGGCCGAAACGCTTAGCGTATGCGGACGACGAGTTCGCACGGTTCCACACGTGAAAGATGTGAATTTTTGATGACTACTATGAAGTACCGCTTATGTAACGCGACGTGTGTGCCAGTAAAACGATGCGGTCCTTATTTACGATTACCTTTTGCCAGGAATATATCCACGGGAGAAAATGGAAGGCGCGCGCGCTCGCGTTTTCGTTTCCTTAATACCGGACGCGGCTTTACGGATCTTGGTATTCGCTTCCGGTTCTCTGTACGTACACATCGGACGATACGTGCTCATACAGCGGGCGTGTGTACCATGTGCGCCATGTGTTACAACGTTCGTTCTACCATTTGTTTCGCGCACGTGCCCTGTCTCCGCCTGTGAAACGGGATTAGAAGAAAGACGAGCGCGTCTTAGCGAGAAATTTGTCGATTCCCCGGTAATCTTGTCGGTTGCTGGAATTTGTCTTGTCGAATATTTCGAGAATGTTGAAAACGCGGACATTCGAACTAAATTGTATTTTATCGTAATAAGAATATATTTATCGGTGTTCTTTGGATAATTTATCATACATATATGTTGTAGAAGTGGGAACGGAAAGAGGGAAGGCAATTATACGGGTATATTTCGATTTATTGCACATCCACACCAACAACGTCTGCGACACAACGGCTCTGACAACACACTACTCTCTCTTTCACAACTCTTCTGCACATCTCATCCCTACGACACTCTTCACGACTCTGCTCTCAACGCACTGCCCCTCGTACTTCCTCTCGCTCACTATCTTTCTCTCTCTAGCGCCTCGAGACAAAGAACAGCGCTATCGCCACCAACCGTCAACGCCTCGACCGCTCGGCCACACTCACACGCATACACACGCACTCGCACTCACAACGTAGATCTAAAATCGTATCCCACAATGTTGTATGATTTTGATTTTGTGCTTTCATGTTCATACTATAACTGTAGTTTCTAGCCTATGACGTGCCATATAACGGCATTATTATCTGATGCATAAAATAGATGATTTTTTTTTTCTCGAAAACTTCATCAGATTTCCATTGATTTGACACGCGTTCTTATAGGGAAAGCACTTTCGTCGAGCGAAGCAGCAAAAAAAATGTTAAAAAACAGTGTCAACTTTCTGAATTTTTTTGTACGCATAGCTTATGAACAACTGAAAGCCTGTACAAAAATTCATCATGTTTCACAATACCGTTTTGTAGAAATTAATTATTAACTGCAAAAACTTCTCCTCCCAAACGGTTTGAAGCTTGACATGCTATGGAAGTGCGGTATCGTTGGAATCAGCTGAGCAACTGAAACTAACCTGTAGCTCATGAGTGGAAGTGAGAAACATAGCATACGAACATAGTCACTGACTTCGTACGACGTATAATTTTGAATGTCGATTCGAAAAAATGTGTACTTTACTAAGGCCGCGTTCGTTTTTTGTATTGCGAGTACTACCAGTACAGAATTAGCGTTGATTACTATAACTGTATATAGTACTTGCAGTACAAAAACGAACACGGCCTAAGTTGGATTCAAGGCACATTCACCATTAAAACTTTTGTTGTGTAAATCAGAAAAATCGTAAATGTAGCTACAAAAACGTTGGGAAAGTGAAAAACAGCTTTCTACGAGTAAAGATGCAATGTTAACTATCATTCGTGTCATTTGAGCCTATGTTTTCTGCACGTGGCGACTATATATTTAAGGATTTTGAATTTCGAGTACTTTTGTCTACGACTGTACCTCTCATACATCCTTAATTTCCCTGAATAGGTGAGGTGCCCTGCACAACCTCCACGTGACTTGCTCTACACGCACATTTGCATGCCCATTTCTGATTTTCTAACAAGTAGAGCAATTTTATTCTGTTATTAGGGGTGTATTTCGTTTGGATGTTGTACAGAGTGAATCGAAGTAGCTATGACATAATCGAACCATTTATGGTTCGTCTGGTCGGAAATACTCTATTCGAAAGTTTTATATCGATTGAAAGCCGGTACAGTTCGGGACAAGTATCGTTGGCTGTCCACTGCTGGTACCATCTACTTGGCGCGAGACTCTATTGACTCTCTTCAGGTTTATATTACGATTTTTCAAATGGCTATAAGTAATACCAAATCAAATTCTGTAAAAGGACTTTATTATTTTTGATTGTATGTGTCTTGAATAATTGTTGGTTTAATTATTTGATACTTATAAGCGGAATTGTTCAATTCGTTCTTAAAGAAAGAAATCAATGTTAAAATACATTAACTTGCATAAGGATGACAAAAGTGTTTCAATTCGTCTAATGTGAACATTGTATTATACTATTACATAATATTATATAATGTAATCTCCCCAAAAATATTAGAATGAAAAAAAAACGCCAAGTAGTCCACCCCCAAACCACCAACCTCGCCAAAGTCATTTAAAAATGATGAAAAATATGTGGGGATGATAATGGGTGGTGGAATGGTGTCAGGAGTTAAAACAGCGTTTGTGAGTAAAACAGAAATATTCTTTATTTCCACCCATTCGCCACAGCGATCTGCCGAAGACTGACTCGGCGACGCGCTTGGCCCCCTTCGATCATGTCCTGCTCGTCGTCCTTCTTTGTTCTTTGATTTTTATATTTAGAACCGAGACAAGGAGCCGGCAATCGTCGCCGCTCGTGCGAGTCCTATTACAAAGGGGGCACAGCAACGCACATTTCGCTGCACGGCCACCAAGCCAATACAATGTTGCCTACAAATAGAAATAGATATCATTGATAAAGGAAAGCCAAGTTATAATTCAGATATAATTAACATACAAGAAATCCAAGTTTTCATTCAAAGCTATCTCGATTTATCTAGCATTAGTAATTAACCATAAATCAACAATAAATTAGCGATTAACAATAATAAATTATACAATCACATAATATGATATAAAAGGAGTATAAAAGCGCCTAATCCGAATACTGCATAGTCACACAGTTTCAAATTACTTGTAGAGGTTGATTCGCACGTTGGTGAGCTCTTCTGACACGTGTGCGTTTCTCGGAATTGGTGGTCCGTCTCGGCGTTTCGTGGCGTTGCGTCGCCAACGACGAGACGAACAAACCGCAATCGCCGAGAGTGACTGTTGCCGTGTGACCAGCGGTCGCCAAGCAGTCTGCCACGGGAACCGGCAGGAAATCGGCCGCAAAAATTGATAAATAAAACGTGTTCTCACAATCATAGAATTATTCTTGTACCAAACGCTTTTATTGATGTATCGTATGTTTATATTTGTGTAAGAAAGTTGCAACAACCTTTTATTCATAAATTAAGTTATTGTTACCGCTATTTAGTATTTTTTACTTTAATAAAAAACATCTCTTTGTATGTTCGTGGTAAACTTAAAAACGACGGAATCGAATTCAATGCAATTTTCGAGTAAACAAAAGGCTATGAAATATCGTAATATTTATTACTTATACGGGATGTTTCAAAATTGTAAAACAGTTTTAAATTTTAATGGAATCTCTTACACGCTTTTATCGATGTATCGTACGTCTGTTAAATTGCTAAAAGATTAGTGTTACAAAAATAACACCAACAATCTATTATTTTGCCTTCAACTTTAACAATGTGATATAAACTTTATATTGGAATATTTATTACTTGCACCGGATCTTTCAACATTTTCAACCCGTTTACAATTATAATGGAATCTCTTCCACGCTTTTATCAACGTATCGCACATCGTAATGGAACATAGCTTTCAGAAAAGTAGAGGAGCAGCAGTTGTAGTCGGACTGGAGACTCAATCTTAACGGAGAAAAATCCGTAGTGCTCGGCTTCCGAGCGGGAAAAGCCCCTTCATTTTTGATCTCGACGAGATTGAAGGACGCGGGCGCTCTCTCTCTCTCTCTCTCTCTCTCTCTCCAGCTGTGGATTGCATCCGCCAGCCGTATATTCGAAGACAAGACGCGGTGGGCGGGCGGATCGGCGAATAAAAGAGATAAACGGGGAAACACGGTGGCAAGAGGGCGAGAAGGTTGCGAGCGGAAGGCACGCAGACGCCATGTGCGTTTCATTCGATAGAAAAAGAGAAAGAAGAAAGGAGCGAGAAAGGAGAAGGGTAAGAAGAGAGGAAGGGTTTATTTACGGAGCCAACCAAAGCCTGTTATCGTTCGGCCGATTTTATTTGCATTTTCCGCGATACAGTTTGCATTGTCCGTTATTGATGTTTTCTCCTCCCCCTGCGAAAACGCATGCGTTCCTCCTCGCGCACCCCATCCGCGCCCACCCATACCGCTTCTCACCCCAATGTATGCGAGCATTCCTTCAGAAGAGACTCGTCGGACGCTGGACGTCCTGCTAGATCCGGACAAAGGCTGGTAATGAACGCGAGAAATAATCGCGCCGACAGACAATTGCTTTTACATCGGAAGGGAAAAGGGCGGCTTGGTCGCTTTCATCGCCGTGTCTGTCAAGGGTCGCCTTGTTTTCCCACTGTTTTTAGCTGCCCTTTGACAGGCTGGACTCCTCTCCGCTGGTGCCGGAATTACGAGACCTCGCCCATCATCTCTCTCCCTATCGAGATATAGTTCCGTGTCGCTCACTTGCTTATTTTTCTTCGGACCATTCTCGCCGTGCTGCTGTCATACATAATTCAGAATAGTCGACGATGAGTAACGCGCTGATTCCAATCGTATGTACAGGGTGATTCATTTGCCTTTGAATCGCCAATGATGGATACAGGCCGTTGAAAATGGTATAATTATACGGTGTTGAGTAATTTTAATATAAAGAAGTATTCATTCTTTTAATATAAACAAAGAATTCATTCTTTTGGCGCTCATACATCGGAATATGTACAGGATGATTCACTTGCCTTTGAATCATCATTATCAAATGTGTATACGCTGTTTTATGCAGAATAATTGTAAATTGTCTAAGAATTTTTAATACGCACGAATGTTCCCTAATTTTTCTCTGCATCTTATACATTATATTGTACAGGGTGATTCATTTGCGTTTGAATCGCCAATGATGGATATAGGCCGTTGAAAATTGTATAATTATACGGTGTTGAGTAATTTTAATATAAAGGAGCATTTACCGAGTCTTTTCCACGCACTGACATTTATTTATAATATCAAATTGTACCAATATTGGAAATAGTGACTCACCCTGTACATACACACACGTTCTGCACATACGGTTTCTCTTTCTCCCCTGATTCGCTTTCTCAGTCTCTCTCTCTCATTCTTTTCGCTCGCTTCCTAACGAATATTTTGCTCCTACATTTCTAATAACTACAATACTGTTAGGTTTAGATTGACACATTAAAATTTGTCCACTAACAAATTTAAAAAACTATAATATTACCAGGTTTTCTAAATAGCTGATTTACGCTTGTTATATAATAATATATTTATTACAAACTTAAAGAAATATATTTATTAAAATTTATTTAAGTCTTTATTAAAAACTGTTTCAGTTTTTTCGTTAATACATATCTGATGCAGATAGAATAATAGATGCATGTATTATTGTTATATGCAAGATGTACCTTGTTGGGAGAATATTTTACTAAGCATGAGTGACATCTTACTTTGCGACGACTTACTCCGACTGGGGAGCAACGACCTCCAGAGAACACTTTACTCTATTATTGTGTACATTAGTAGCAGTGTTAGTCAGCTTCACCCAGCTGACATTTTGTGTGCATGTTAACAATAATTTAATTTAGTGAATAATAAGTTGTAGCATTTATCTTAGTCGGAAAGATCTTCTAACACTGTTCAGCTCGCTCTTTGATTCTTTTTGGAATTTTGCAATTAGTTTTGGAATACCCTGTCTCGGTAATAAGTATTGCAATATTTTTTAGTTTATTTTTTATATCATATATTTTTTTCATTTACTATAAATATACATAGAAACGGATGGGCAAACATTGGCCTTTATATATATTTATTCGGGAAGATTAAATCGCAGTAACAATAATTTAATTTAGTGAATAATAGGTCACAGCATTTATCTTCGTAGGAAATATCCTCTAACACTGTATTGTTTGTTCTATCATTTTTTTGGAATTGTATAATTACTTATGGAACATTCTGCATCAGTGATAAATATTTTAATATTTTCCAGCAAACGTTGGACTTTATACACATTTACTAAGGAAAATTGAATCGCAGTAACAATAATTTAATTTAGTGAATATTAGGTCACAGCATTTATTTTCGTAGGAAAAATCCTCTAATACTGTCTTGTTCGATCTATCATTCTTCGGAATTATACAATTATACAATTCGGAATTATACAATTACTTATAGAACACTCTGCATTAGTGATAAATATTCTAATATTTTCCAGTTATAATCTGCTTAAATCATAACTTTATACAAGTGAAAAAAATTGCATTAATAATCGAATCAGCCGTTTTTAAATTTATCGCGAACGTAGAAGCAATAACAATAACTTATTTAAAAAACAATATATTATAGCATTATTTTTAAAAAATTAATACTTTTTTCTCGGATAAATTGACATAATATTAACAAACGGTTTCATTCATCTCTCATTTATTTAAAGTAGCGGATAAACACATGAAACATTCGCGGATATTTTTGCGATTCACCGCAGTTAGACTGGCATAGCAGTGCGCGTCTGGCCGAGCAGCGATTAATGCGTCACAGTCGTTGCTAATTCCGCTTCAATTATCCGATCGGTAGGCTGACCGGTTCGCTTCTGGCCGAGCGTTCCAAACAGATATTACATAAGACTAATTATAGATGATCCCGCGGTTGTTAAGTCGTTGCGCGGCTGCCACGTGGCGAGTGAAGCTTCCATCTAAAATCGGCTGGCAATCCTCGCAATTCAGGGGAAAGTTCCGCGAGCTCGAGCTAAAGAAACTCGCACAATCGAGCTGTAATTGCGCGTGTCAAGAATATTACAAGACAAGCTTTGTTTCCTACGATCGGATTTTATTTTTACACACACCGTCACACCTTTGTATTACAGGTTGATCAATACAATGTCTCTTTATTGTCTGTTAGAAACAGACTTCTTTTTTCGTTTTAAAGTCGTTGATTGGCAATAGTAGCACCAAGAAGTTGATAATGCGATGTAGGCGGAGATATTCGTATAAAAGTATTATTATTTATTAATTGTAGGTAAATTGACCTATATTAATAGGCCAAATAACGTAGAATTTTGCGCGTGTACAATTATATTGTGCACATACACATGGACGTTTGTGTATACGGTTTGTACAGTCGGGAACAAAAAGTAAGTGGGTAATTAGGAGAAATCTGCAATTAGCATTCGAATGCGTTAGTAAAGATTACATCGAGAATGTTATAGATAGTATGCCATAACATTTGGAGGTAGTAATTTTAGCAAAGCGAGGCAAATCAAGCACTAATTATTAAGTGTTTTTTATTTAAAATAATGATTGCCTGCATCACGTGTGTAATAATATATCCACCTATGTAATTAATAATTATAATTATTAACTCTAATAAATCTTCTTAGCTTAAAGATACATAAGGAATAAAATTTGAGTTTGCAACAATAATATTGTTCTGTGTAAACCATTATCACAACCAATTTCATTAAATGTCCACTTAATTTTATTCCTGACTGTATTTATACATATTTATGCACTCCAAATTTTCTACTTTAAATAATTGCATCTTTTAAATCAAATAGAGAATATTTTTTATTTTTTTTTGTGAATGTTTATATCATGTCTTTCTACAAGAAATCTAAAATGCTAAAATTGAATATAGTTTAATATATGCGATACCTACAAAAAGTGCAAACTTCTAGTTTGGAACAGAGAATTGTCTTCAAATTGAGCCAGCTTTTAGATGACTTTTAAATATACGTATTGCAAGTTTTAAAAAAAAAACCGTCGCTCACCAAACCGTCAAATTGAATAAATAAAGTACGTTGCTAACAGGCACGTGTGTTTGCCGAGCATGCATAAGAAACGTGATATTCTTATCGCGGCGAACGTAGCAGCCAAAAGCATTCCCGTCGCTTTGCACAGTGCTTTCTTGCGTAAAATTTCGAATTCCGCCTTGACGTGCTTAATGAACTCTAAACTTAATTACATTCCCGAAAATCTGCGCGGCATTTAGCGGAAGGTTCGAGCGATGCGCGCTCGTAAACGCACGCTGTCGTCTCGTCTATCTGCATCTATCCTACATTTCGATGCACGTTCCCCTCTTCAAACGAACCGTTGGATGTGCTGCCTGGTGCTTACTCTACCGCTCACGTACAACCTGATTCACTTCCCTTTGAATAACTACTATTAGGCGTATGCTTCCGTGTGCACGATAATTATAAGTTGTATAGTTATTTTCATTAAACACGAATCCTTACTTACAAAGATGTATCAAACCTGTCAGGTCGAAATCTATGCCCTTGTTTTTTATAAGTTTGCAAAGCAATGTAGAATACTTCCCCAGAAATTCAGCAGGTATGATTGATTATTAATATTTTTTAAATATCATTGAAAAGCCAAATTTTACCTATTCGATGAAGCTTTTGCATTTTTATGAAAATATTGTTATATTTGTAAGAAAGAAATTAAAATTGCAAGAAATTGAGTGGAAGAAGAAGAAAAGTAACAAAAAGTCTACTGTTAAACGTTAGGTTGTCATTATTTTCATGGTAAACTAATGGTAAAAATATGGCAATATTTGTTATTTATACAGAGCGTTTCAACTCCAAAATTGTAAAGGAACTGAAACTATACATCGCTAAAAAATTTCAATAACAAAGATAAGTTACGACAACTTATCTGACTGTATGTTAAAAACGACGGAACCGATTGCAATGCTATTATTTATAGAGGCTGTTTCAAGAGCAACTTCAACATTTCAAAATGAATGAAAGATCGACCTATACATTGTTAGCAGATATTTGCAACCATGATAAACACTATCACCTATTATTCAGTAAATTAAATAGCCAGTAATGTATACAAAAATATCGAAAGCTCTGTATAAATAACAAGTACTTATACAGATCGCTTCAACTCCCAAAATTGCAAAGGAATTCAAACTATATATCGCTAGAAAATTTAAATAACAAAGATAAGTTACGACAACCTATTATTATATAAATTAATGAATTATTACTGCTTTTTAGTGTCCTCTACTATTATAAAAGACAGTATTCATCTGACTGCATGTTAGTAATAAACTTAAAAAACGACGGAACCAATTCGAATGCATTTACTTATATGTACAGGCTGTTTCAAGAGCAACTTCAACATTTCAAAATGAATGAGAGATCGACCTATACATTGTTAGCAGATATTTGCAACAATGATAGATACTACAACCTATTATTCAGTAAATTAGTAATTAGTAAAATATTCTCCAAGAGAACATATTTTTCATATAAAATAATATATTACCATACTATGTATTATACCTACATCAGACGTATGTGTATGTATACATAACTATACACATACAACTTTGATAAAAAGTGTTGATACATCAAATGACACTACAACCTATTATTCAGTAAATTAGTAATTAGTAAAATATGCTCCAAGAGAACATATTTTTCATATAAAATAATATATTACCATACTATGTATTATACCTACATCAGACGTATATGTATGTATACACAACTATACACATACAAGTTTGATAAAAAGTGTTGATACATCAAATCATACTGTAACCTATTATTCAGTAAATTAGTAATTAGTAAAATATTCTCCAAGAGAACATATTTCTCTATAAAATAATATATTACCATACTATGTATTATACCTACATCAGACGTATATGTATGTATACATAACTATACACATACAAGTTTGATAAAAAGTGTTGATACATCAAATGACACTACAACCTATTATTCAGTAAATTAGTAATTCGTAAAATATTCTCCAAGAGAACATATTTTTCATATAAAATAATATATTACCATACTATGTATTATACCTACATCAGACGTATATGTATGTATACACAACTATACACATACAAGTTTGATAAAAAGTGTTGATACATCAAATCATATTGCAACCTATTATTCAGTAAATTAGTAATTAGTAAAATATGCTCCAAGAGAACATATTTTTCTATAAAATAATATATTACCATACTACGTGTTATACCTACATCAGACGTATATGTATGTATACACAACTATACACATACAAGTTTGATAAAAAGTGTTGATACATCAAATCATACTGTAACCTATTATTCAGTAAATTAGTAATTAGTAAAATATTCTCCAAGAGAACATATTTTTCATATAAAATAATATATTGCGATACTATGTATTATACCTACATCAGACGTATATCTATGTATACATAACTATACACATACAAGTTTGATAAAAAGTGTTGATACATCAAATGACACTACAACCTATTATTCAGTAAATTAGTAATTAGTAAAATATGCTCCAAGAGAACATATTTTTCATATAAAATAATATATTGCGATACTATGTATTATACCTACATCAGACGTATATCTATGTATACATAACTATACACATACAAGTTTGATAAAAAGTGTTGATACATCAAATGACACTACAACCTATTATTCAGTAAATTAGTAATTAGTAAAATATTCTCCAAGAGAACATATTTTTCATATAAAATAATATATTGCGATACTATGTATTATACCTACATCAGACGTATATGTATGTATACACAACTATACACATACAGGTCCGATAAAAAGTGTGTGTTCACAGTACTGTTTGAAAAGGTAAATGAAAAGGAGACAAGCGTACGAAGTTACAATCTAATTAAATATCCACCGAGAAGAACACCTGTCACACACTCGGCTTCAATTAGCGTCCAATTGAAGTGCGCCGCTGCCAATCGGAGGATTCGAGGTGAAACCTTAATTTGTACTTCGCGGATGAGTATTTACCGCTCGGAGTTCTCGGAGTTCGCAGAAGACCAAGCTTGGAAGACCAGGTCACTTGGAAAGAGAGCTTCGCCGGGCGTACTTTTACATGCGCTAGCGAAGTAGAGCGAAGTACAGGCGGCAGTGGAGTGCTGCAATCACGGCGATCCCAGCGGCCCCCACTTTGCCAGCATTGCTTTCTTCTCTTTTGCAAGTGCTCGGTTTCGCCACGACGGTTTCACTTCGAGGTCGCATGCCTTCGATCATCGGTGGACAGGACTCTTTGCTATTCAACGAGCAATCAGCTCGGATACGCTTTTAAGGTGGTTCTGCTTGTACTCTACCATCCAAAAGTCAATCGCTGCCTGAACGAACTGCTAACGGTGGACGTTTATTTAAAAGCTTTGAAAATAGATATGCATTTTCGGGATTTTGTTTTCTACAACTTCACGTAGGGTAAGGTTGTCGAAGAATATTCATAAAATCAGCAAAAAAATAAAAAAATTCGGAAATAAATTCTTGGGGGTGTAACTTTTTCATAAATCGAGGTGAAAGTTTTGTAGCAGACGACAACCGCTAGACTTCAGGATAAGTATCCTCGGTAGTCGCGCGCTCTATATATAATATATAACTACTACTTGGCGCGAGACTCTACCGAGTCTCCTGATTATACTCTTCTAGTATGAAGCTGTAGTTTTTGTTTTATCGAAATCGAAGTCTTATGATCCATTTTGATGCTATTGTTATAAATGTACCATTTGATAGAGTTTTTAATCGGAGGGATCTATCTTCGTAAACAATTAATCAATTTCGTATTTTGTAAATGGGAATTTAATAATCTTGTTTATAAGTCATAGAAATACCAGGCAATTTCTGACGAAATTTTATAGCACGACAGTAAACTTATTAGAGTGACGTTGCCTAAATCTTCCTGCTCTTCTAGTATGAAACTGTAGTTTTTTTTTATCGAAATCGGAATCTTAAGATCCACTTTGATGCTATTGTTATAAATGTACCATTTGATAGAGTTTTTAATCGGAGGGATCTATCTTCGTAAACAATTAATCAATTTCGTATTTTGTAAATTTAATAATCTTGTTTATAAGTCATAGAAATACCAGGCAATTTCTGACAAAATTGTACATATAGCACGACAGTAAACTTATTAGAGTGAGGTTGCCTAAATCTTCCTGCTCTTCTAGTATGAAACTGTAGTTTTTTTATCGAAATCGAAATCCAGTTTGATGCTAAAGTTATAAATGTACCTTTTTGTATTTTCTACGTATAAAAAACGCATAAAAAGGTAGATTTTTTAATCAAAGGGATCTATTTTCGTAAACAATTAATCAATTTCGTATTTTCTAAATGAATTTTGCACGTCGAACAAAATGAACCAAATAATTCTTATTTGTAGGAGTAACACACTAAATAGATTAATATTTTTAATGGAAGCATTAACCACAAAAGCTAAAATAACAAAATATTTTAAAAAAAGAAGCTTGTGAAAAACACGTAGAAATAGGGTTTTCCGGCAAATGCATGGAAACAATTAATAAATTATTGTTGTACTTTGGAAGTAGAAACTAATCTAATGAAAAACCGGATACCGTCATGCGATTATTCATACTATGTACAGTGTGATGTGCAAAAAATACCATTAATATAACAACTTTTTTAAAGACAATTGAAACATCACTGTTATCCTCTGAAGGTATAAATGAATTTAATAAAAAACCAAATGGCGGTAAGTGTGAATTTTCAGGCAGAGGTGTGCGATTTTAACAACCTCATTCATATTTCAAGTGATATCTTTCACGGAAATTTTAGTAATTCTTTAAATCGTATATAATTAGAATTATAAATGCTAATAATTCATTTAAATAAAAATAAAAGGAGACTTTCTATCCTTAATCGTTCGCTCTCTCAGTGGCCCAACTTATGAAAAACTAATTTACAAAATTTAACATTTCGATTGTACAAAGCGCGCCAACTGCGTTAATGTGGATTCACCGGTGTAAAACACAATTCATTTCCTCGCTTGCTTCCGGCGAAGAAAGGTGGGGCGGCTTAACACGGTTGAACACAAATCGAGAAAAGTAGAGGAGCCGTAGCTTCCGTCAGCATGAATTGTTGACAGGGTCAATATAGATAGTATTACCGCGGGCTGAAAGCGGGCTTAAGGATAGCTCTTTCATTATTCAGTCTTCGACGGCTCCCCGGCTTGTCGTGTCGTCATGCTTTTTGCATCCTCGATTTCCACGACCGATCACGATTGCCTGTATAATTTTAATATCTTCCAACAATCTATTGCTTGACATCTCATTCCATTTGGGTTATTGCAATTTGTTATTGGAAAAGGCTGTGCCGACGATAAATATTGCAAAATTTTATTATCTATAGTTTGCTCGGATTAAAATTGATTCTGTTGTTTTTAAGTTTATCGCCAACATGAAAACAGAGAGACAAACGTTACTTTTTATGGTACTAAGGACAACTAAATGGCAGCAACAATAATTTAGTTTAATGAATAATTGTTATAACATTTATATTCGTAGTAAATTTCTTCTAATAATGTATAGTTTGATCTCTCATTGCGTTGGGAATATCGCAATTACTATTAAAATTGCGTTAAAATCGGTTCAGCTGGTTTTTAATTTATAGGGAACGTAGAAGCAAAGAGACAAACTATTCTTTAAACTATGGATAAGCAAATGGCAGGAACAATAATTTAATTTAATGAATAATTGTTGTAGTATTTATCTTCGCTATAAATATCTTCTAACAATTTATAACTTGATTTTTCATTCCTTCTGTAATATTGCAATTTCTTTAGGAACACCCTGTTGTAATATTTTACAGCCTATAATTTGGTTTTCAAAGTTGCATTAACATGCTTGCGACGAGGCCTGAATTTATTTTAACATTGTCCATCTTTTGTGACCATAAAACAATTAAAATAAAACCACACATTGTTGAGTCTGTCACAACTACTTACTGTTATTGTTCATCTGAGCAGTAGAACAAAATAAATATTTTGCTAGAATAATTTATATAATATTTTTGTTCTGAGTTGATGCTGTGTACGTATTTGAATATATTTATATTTTTTAAGTAATATATTATGTAACGTTGTTATGCGTAAACGCTATAAAGCCTTCTCGCAACTGCCTTTGTGTTTACAATGTTTTAAAGAAATTCATAAAGATAAATAGTTCTCTTGTGTATATCAAGATGTAAATAAATTTGTTCATTACAGTAATCAGTTTGGGACAAACATGAATTATACCATCGATGATTCAGCCTGTTGTGAACGTATTAAAATCAGTTCAGTCGTTTTAATTTTACTGCAAACATAGAAACAGATATATAAAAGCGTAAAGATAAATATAAAGCGTAATAATATAAATATATTTTTTTATTGTAATATAAACATTACTTTTAATATACATTTTACTTTTCATAGTAATATAAATATTACTAGGCTTTTTATACATAATAACCATCAGGACTTCCGACGAGCAACTCGTCGCGCTGCCTCGTTTTTTTGCATCCTCAATTTTCATGACCAATCAAAATTGCCCATATAATTTTAACGTCTCTGGCATTTCTGCCTCTGCTATTCGTAACTCTGTATTCCCAGTTTTACCCGGTTCTTCGAGAGCGCATTTGCAAGATCTTCGACAGAGCGCTTTCTCGCTCGACGGGATAATGAAATTCACGGGCGCAAGATTGCCGTGTGAAACGCAGCCGGCGAGAATCGGAAATATGCGGAAGGTATCTGCTCGGGATTCCAGTGTAACCACTCAGAACCTATGCTGGTGCATTTTACATGTGAATACAGTGAGTAACGAAAAACTTCTGTATAATACTGTACGAGTTTTTCCCGATTGCAACCAGTTGACATTTCGAGTGCAAGCTGGCAATAATTTATTTTAAAGAATAATAAGTTATTCCACTGTTAGTTGGGTGTTCTGGTAAACTTTTTCACTGATATCGTTGTTCGTGCAAGAAGCAAAAAAGTATCTAAAAGGATATAAAAGTATATGAAGTATATAAAAGTTTAAAAAGTATCTTAAATAAAAGTTTGGGGGAGAACGGATAATCTATGCTAATTTATATTTCTTTAATATACAGTGGATAAAAAAGTATTGGCACACTCAGATCTTCCTAAGTAAATTTTCTTAAAGAAGAAAATATTCTGCTTTGAGAATATTTTTTCTACTTGAAAGGGGAACTTCTATAAGGAAATTTGTTTTTTCCTAAATAAATGAATGTTCTACTTTTAGTCCAAGAAAAGGAGTGTGTGCGAATATACTTTTTTCATCCACTGTATATTCATACTTGTTGTACTTTGTACTTTACTAAGATAAAACGATATCATGTATGCTCTATGTTACTTAGGAAGAAGTAAGCTTCTACATCGTGAAAGAATTTCTCTCGTCTTTTTAGTCGCGTCAGAGATTACCTTTTGTATCCAAGCAAAGACCTTACGTTTTTATGTATTAGTATAGTAGATTACTCTCACATGTGACAAACAATGAATTTTCCAACAATGAGATCTCAAAAAAAAATATATGTACATTATCCGAATCTCTTTATCACTCAAAACCGAGTATTATTTACTTTATTGCTCGCTATTATACTTATAATGTGTATAATTTTTTAACATAAATCGTACATTTTTCTAACAACATTGAATCACTCATTGTTATAAAAGTAGTAAATTCAGCAGCTTCATAAACAAGTGAAATATCAAGTCATAAAATTGGCAATAGAATGTTTTCGTTCCTCACTGTATAGCTGGAGATTTAGAGTACTCCGTGCGTATATGGAATCCGGAAGTAGTGGAGATGGGAGATCCGGCTGGCGGTTTGGCGCCCGCAACGCCTTAAATTTTCACTATCAATCCAAGTCTCAGTTAAAGGGGGCATGCTAACCCAAAAGCCTTAAACACAGACACATTTTCAGGATATTTTTTGTCAAAAACTTTACGTATGTGATCGATGCTAATATTTTTTTATTGCAACAGTTATCTTTTAAGGAAATTTTTGTAATTTTTTAATTCACGTATAATTCAAATTATAAGTGCTACTAATTAATTTAGAGAAAGATAAAGGGTGGGAACTGAAATATTTTAACATATGTAGTTTTGCCCTGACCACTGATACTCGAAACTGGATCATATAAAATCAAAAAATGATACGTGTTTGGATAGCGTATTGGATTACCTAGAACGTTGCAGAGTCCGATTTTTGCAAAAAAATGCGAAATCATTTTTTTTGCCAAACAATTGTTCCTTTTTCATTTAGAAAAAAAATTCTCTGTAGTGTTCTCGGTCATCTAATACGCTATCGAAACACGTATCATTTTATAATGCTAGATGATTCAACTGCAAGCAGTAGCGGTCACTATGATAAAAGGTGTTACAATAAAATATGTAGTAGCACTTACAATATTAATTATACCACAACAATATACCACAGCCTGTTGAAATAAAAAAATACTGATCGATAACATACGTAATTTTTTTTACCAACAAAATCTTAGGTACGAGTTCAATAAATTTTTTTTTTATTGCAAGTGGCTTCTTTTGCCAAATTTTTAGTAATTGTTTAATTCCCGTATAATTAAAATTGTAAATACTATTTATTAATTTATTGTAACATGATCTACAAACACTGACTTACCATGACCACTGTTGCTCGGACCTGGATCATCTAAAATCAAAGAATGATGCATATTTGGATAGCGTAATGGATCCTCCAGGACTCTATAGAGTTAAATTTTTAATAACAATAAAATGGAAAAATTGCAACGTATTAAATATGAACTATCGATTTTTTCCAAATTAATTGGTTCTTTTTCATTTAAATACAGAAACTCTGGCGTACCAAAAGAAATCTAATTCTATTGTAGGGTCCTAAAGGTTCTAAAACGCTATCCAAACACGTATAATTTTTTGATTCTAGATCTAGTTCCGAACAGCAGTGGCCACGGTCAATAGAACACATTACAATATATTAATTAATACTCCTCACAATTTTAATTATACAGGGATTAAAAAAATACTAAAACTTAGGCAAAAGAAGCCTCGTGCAATAAAAAAATATTGATCAAGCTTGTACTTAAGATTTTTGAAAAAAAAAATCTCAAAAATACATCTGTTTTAAAGGCACCTAGGTAGTCGTCTCCCCTTAAGGGGGTGTAGGACAGTTAACCTTTACATTTTTATAAACTGTATAAATGTTGGTGTGACTAAACCAATCACTTGGTGAGCACAGTCATTTTACCTTTAATTAGTATACTTGTACAGAGTAATTTGAGGTAAAAACATTTAAAATCAAATAAACAATAAGGCAGTTATTAATTGTTAAACATTACAATATTAATTATGCATAATAGTACTCTGCGGAGGATTTCTTTGGTACGGTTGGTCCAGTGAAGATCAGTTTTTACAGAGTTCTTTTTTAAGATCATAGCTAAGGCAGGGACCAAAATCATGCAGACAAGTCATGTGGAAGTTGGTTAAAACCAATTGTTTATATTGTTAACCAATAAAACTCTATTTTCTGTAACTATTTGGTTATGCTAAAGGTACTAAATGATTGAATATAATAACAACTGTGGTCCCCGCTGTAACAGGTGGTACAGTGAATAATTGTGCAAAAGAGGAACGCATTTGAACCAATAGTTTTGGAAAAATCATCCGCAGAGTACTATTATGTATAATTAATATTGTAATGTTTAACAATTAATAACTGCCTTATTGTTTATTTGATTTTAAATGTTTTTACCTCAAATTACTCTGTACAAGTATACTAATTAAAGGTAAAATGACTGTGCTCACCAAGTGATTGGTTTAGTCACACCAACATTTATACAATTTATAAAAATGTAAAGGTTAACTGTCCTACATCCCCTTAAGTCCCGCGTCTCAGTAGAAAGGCGAGGTGAAGCGAAGCCAGCAGTCCATTCGCCGCGCAATTGTGCGTAACGCAGAAACCCTGTCGGAAGTGATGCAGCAAACGAGGCTTAAAAGGCCTCGGTGAATGGGCCGAAATCTTATTTAAGCGTGGAGCTGAAGGTACTGGAGAGACTCTCTTTCGTACGCTGTACTGGGTTTTGTTCGCAAAGGAAGAAGCTAACTTCCGGTAAGGATCAAAGAACTCCCGACTCGCTCTCGGGTGACGGAGACTCTTGGCCAAGAGAACAGGGATAAACACATTGTTTACCAGTTGATTTGCTCTCCTGGTAGATGCACCAACGAGTCGTTCAGTCTCTCTTTCTATCTCTCTTTTTGCGAGTATCGTTTATTTCAACACTAACCAATGCCCGGACAATTGATTGGTTTTAAACTTATTCTATTATGCAATCCTTTGTATTTTTGTTATTAGAAATAACAATGTAAATTTAGTACTCGTTTATTATTATCGAAATGTTACTCTATGCATTTGGTTTTGGGTTAGTATTGTACAGTAAATAGTATGTATTCGTTTAGAAACTAATGAAAATAAATAAGAAAAGATATTTAAGTTACACGGTTTTAATAGAACAGCAAATGTTGTTAACAAAATACAATTGTATGTTGAAGTGCAGCAGTAATAGTGGCAAGTCTGGAATTACAGGTTCATAAAACAGTTCTTTCCGGTGCTATATCTCATTAAAAAAATCGTCAATTAATGTCAAATATATTTTTTAATATTATCAAAATTTTAACCTATAAATAACTCGTATAAATAAGGCGTTCCAAAGGACACGTTTTGAAACACCCGTCTTCCTAGATATTCAATAAAATACAAACTTTACAAATACTTAATTAATAATCTCTTCTATTCCTCAGAAAAATTTCACTCGACTGCCAAAAAAGCGACACACTGCGACAAACTATCATAATGCATCGCAATGCGGCGAATCGCAGCCTGCCAGATATACATTCGTCGGCGAATCCATGACTCACGGTTTGTTTACCCCGCCAAAATATTTACGTTTTTGCGAGCGAGCGCGCTCTGAATTATGCAGCCGAATTTTCCGAGGACTCGCGGCGACGAGCCGCGTTATACTTGGTAGTACGGCGGAGAATCTCCTCCACTGAAATTATGAACGACCGGACCGAAGAATTCCAAGTAGCTTCTCAATGGGAAAGAAGAGATCGCGGTGGTTTGTTGGTGGAGATCCTGCTTGGATGCGAGGATCAGATCTTCCTGTGGCTATTCTTCCTGGCGTATTATCGAGTACCAACCTGTTCGTGCCAAGTGCAGGAAGCTAGCCAGCTAGTTGACAACGGTGCTCTTTCCATTGCCAGGGATGGCAGAAAAAGCAGGATATAAGAAAGAGAAAGAGAGAGAAAGAGAGCGGAATTCACAAGAAGCCAAGAACTGGAGATATTGTTAAGAGAGACGTCATGATGCAGAGGCAACCTGTTTCTCTTCTCTTGTTAACACTAGGTTTACGGGAACCGTCATTTTGATGGATTTCATTACTTCATGAGGAAAGTTACAAAAATAATTAGTATTAATTTTTTTCCAATTTATGCTGACAATTATTGGTGTAACAAGACGAATATATACCCAAATTTATTTACCCCTCAACCATGTAATTTCAAAATTTTGTATGATGTATGTTTCTTTTAACACTAGATTTACGGGAACCGTCATTTTGACGGATTTGGGACTTCATGAGGAAAATTACAAAAATAATTAGTATTAATTTTTTTCCAATTTATGCTGACAATTATTGGTGTAATAAGACGAATATATACCCAAATTTATTTACCCCTCAGCCATGTAATTTCAAAATTTTTTATGATGTATATTTCTTTTAACACTAGATTTACGTAAAAAAGAGGCGGCATGGAAAACACGTCAGATGGGAATTTCATTGTAAAAAGTTCGGTTGAGGTAGTTATTGATCTGCATAACTTTTTTAATACTGGGTTTACGGACATTTTTGTAGACCTATCTGTATGGACACCCGTCAAATTGACGGATAAAGGAAACCACGTATTTTCTTTTAAAAAAACGATTAATTTAATTTAAAAACAATTAGAATCTTAACAGAGGTAATATAAGTTCATTAAATCTTTTAGGATTGCATAAATCATCAGAAACTTATACAAACTTTTACTGTTCATACATTTATTCCGCCATGTAATTTCAGAATTCTGTATGATGTATACTTATCTTTACGGGTCCCGTCAAAATGACGGGTAAGATAGTTTTATAGTTAATCGTAATAAACCGTTTTTTTTTCATGAAATTATTTTTCTGGTGAGAAATACAGAAAATCCTGAAATTGCATGGCGGAATAAATGTATCAACAATCCTAATAGGTTTACTTAACTTATATTATGTCTGTTAAGATTGTAATTTCTTTTAAATTAAACCAATCGTTTTTTCAAAAAGATAATACGTGGTTTCCTTTATCCGTCAATTTGACGGATGTCCGTAAACATAGGTGTATGTACAAAAATGTCCGTAAATCTAGTGTTAAAGTAAGTGTCGCGTTGTACCATTCATTCTCGAAAGTGCTTGATTTTTATGATTTGTATTGAGGATCATTAATTAATCATTTACAAGATTTAAAGTCGATTAACTATCTGGCAAATCTTTTTTATTAAAAATTCTACCATTTACACAAGTTTTCTATACGACTAATAAGTGCAAATGGATCATTAAATTTTAATATAAAAAAAACGACAGGTTTACAAAAGAGTATAATATGAATATTAGAAAAAGATTCAAAATTATATACAATTTTATTAAACAGGTACACCTGCAAAAATAATATTATTATCTTATAAAATTAAAGTTGTAAGATTAGCACTATTACTGCCGCATTCGGTTTACAGTATGCGAACGTAATTACAAGTTTCGAGCCAATTTGAGAAAGAGTTTGACGAGTGACATGTATAACTATGACAGGTAAAACGGCAGTTAAAATGATAGTCTTTATCACGAACTGTCGCTTCTGGCAGTGTATAAAAATCCTTGCGAAAGAGACAACTGAAATCATAGCCAAGCCATTAGTTTTTTCTCTTTCACATTTGAATGAGAATGTTTTTATCTTTTATTTTAGTATTATTATTATCAATTTATATTATATTATACAGTCAAAGTCTTTCTGCTGAACCTACGCTTGGAAATTGAAGGGTGCGAGAGGGGCAAGCACGGGTAGAAAATGGACGTGATTATTGGCACTTATTGGCAGATTATTGACACGTCAGCAGATTAATATTTGTCGCTGGAAGGCCATTTCCGGGGTGGAAGTTGGAGTGTGTTCGATTGGATTAATCGAGGGCGGAGCCCGCTGACATTCCGGGAGGCGATGCCGCGCGACTTGAATAAAAGCCGGCCGATAATTTAATATGGCTACGCGCTTTCCCCGATATGCAAATCCAAGCCGGCCCAGCGGATTAATGGAAATCTCAATGCGCTGCCGCGTCCGGTGCGTCCGCTGTCTGCCGACAATCAGCGAGAGCGCGGCCGGTTAAAAAATTAATCTAATATACATAAGCCGACAGACAGCTGCCAGCCGCTCCGCTCGACACTCGCTCGTCTAGCTCGAGTCGCCGTCGCCGTCGCCATCGCCGTCGCCGCCGCCGCCCCTACGTCGCATTGAATTTTCTAGTGCGTGATGTTACAGCCCACTGGGAGATCAGTACGTAGATGATGAAGTTGTCGGCTGTATAACGGACTCGGTCTTTCCCGATGATTGCCGTCACAGTAACACCTTCACGTGTCATATATCATTTATGGGGGTTTTAACACTAGGTTTGCGGGAGCCGTCATTTTGACGGATTTTGGACTTTATGAGCAAAATTACAAAAATAATTACTATTAATTTTTTTACTAATTTATGCTGACGATTATTGGTGTAATGAGATGAATATATACCTAAATTTATTTCTCCCTCAGAGAAGTTTTTTATTCCATTTTATTTATTTATTTTATCAGGAGTTTTTTATTTCATGAAATTATTTATCTGGTGACAAATGTGAAAGTTGGTATACAGCATACTGACAATTCTGAAATTACATGGCGTAATGAATGTATGAACATAAATGTATCAACAATCCTAACAGATTTAATTAACTTATATGACGTCTGCTAAGATTGTAATTGTTTTTAAATTAAATTAATCATTTTTTTTAAAGAAGTTATGGTACGTAAAGATAGGTGTACAAAAATGTCCGTAAACCTAGTGCATTTACTATTAATATTTTACCAATTTATGCTAACAATTATTGGTGTAATGAGACAAATATATACCTAAATTTATTTCCCCCTCAGCTATTTAATTTCAAAATTCTGTTTAATGTATACTTATCTCTACGAATACCCGTCAAAATGACGGATAAACTAGTTTCATAGTTAATCGTAATAAACAGTTTTTTTTTCATGAAATTATTTACCTGGTGACACTACTTGTACATTTGTCAGCAGATAAATAATTTCATAAAAAAAAACGTTTATTATGTTTAACTATGAAACTAGCTTACCCGTCATTTTGACGGGTATCCGTGGATGAAATTATATGTCAGAATAAATGTATAAACAGTCAAAGTTTGTATAAGTTTGTGATTGTTTATACAATCCTAACAGATTTAATTAACTTATATTATCTCCGTTAAGATTCCAATTGTTGTTAAATTAAATTAATAATTTTTTTAGAAAGAAAATACGTGGTGTCCTTTACCCATCAATTTGACGGGAGTCCGTAAACCTAGTATTAAGAGAAAATAAATGCTCTCAAAGCAGAATGTTTTCTTCTTAAAGAAACTGAATTTCAGTATGCAATGCTATGCACTCGACCTATGGTTGACGGTTCTCTCCTCATCGTTGACACACTAGCAGATGTCCGCGAAGAGGCTCGCGAAGTTTGTTGAACTTCCGTGGCCGATTCGCCACTCTCAACACGCACACACACGCACTCACAGAATTACGCCGACACACACATATAGTTTTCGCCATCCGATGGAATAATGCGTTTATCGCGGCTTTCTTCATGATTTATTCAGCGCACGGGATTCTTCGATGGAGAACTCGAGATGCTCCTTTACTAGCCTCAGGCTCTCTTTCTCTCTCCTCTCATCGACTCCGAGATTTTTCTCGATCATCCCGACACGAGAGCTTGGCGTGTTCTGTACGCTCTTCTTGCAGGTTACGAATCCAGAAGCAGCAGCGCCATGCAAATTATTCTTTCAATCGTCTCACTCGTCGACAGCTCTTTTCGCCGGGTTCCTTCGAAGCAACGTCCCACTTCTACACAAGTGCATTTCGTCCGCGGCAGATATATCCGTATCAGTTGCGATAATACGCTCGTCTTCGAGATTAGATTCGCCCGAACGAAACTGCTCCGTCGATTGTCTGTTAACTCTTTTTGGATTTTAGAAAATAAATTAGACTGTTGCACGGAAATGTTATTTCTTTTTCAATTAATCCTAATTGTACCACGTGTTTTTATAACAAATTATACCAGGATGTGATTGTCAGTCGTTTATGAGAATCATGGGAATAATTAAAATGTTATTGTTTTTGTTTATAGTTTAAATTCGGTTATGTATCCAAACAAGCTATAACAAACATAAAATATTATACACAGGCCATATAAATTGTTGGAAATGCAATATGAAATAATCAAAAAACTTAAGTTCGATGCGAGAGTTAAACAAAATTGGTTTATTTTTATAAATAAAGGAATCACATAATATAATCACAAAACAGTTAAAATTCGAAAAGTTTTCATCCTCAAATGACTATACTTTTGTTCCCCCCTAAAAAAATAAACCTCTTATCGCAAAACGGCTTTGTTGCGCACTAGAGAATCATGCTGAAAGCCCCCAATAAAAATTTGGACGCAATCGATCCATTATTGTGCAAGTGACAGTGGGTGCCGTTTCTAATTCTACCATTTTGACCATTCTAAATATATGTACCCCCTTAACACACACGAGTAATGTTTACTGGCAACAACGAAGAGGGCGCAGTCCCTGAAAATTTCGGGATACAATTACGGCTGGGCTTGTTGTTCGGCGGTTATTTCTTTTTCAATTAATCCTAATCGTACCACGTGGTTTTATAACGAATTATACCACAATGTGATTCTCAGTTATTTATGAGAATCATGGGAATAATTAAAATGTTATTGGTTTTGTTTATAGTTTAAATTCATTTCTGTATCCAAACAAGTCATATATACAAACATAAAATATTATACAAAGGCCATATAAATTATTGGAAATGCAATATGAAATAATCCAAAAATTTAAGTTCGATGCGAGAGTTAAACAAAATTGGTTTATTTTTATAAATAAAGGAATCACATAATATAATCACAAATGGGGTGCCATTTCTAATTCTACCATTTTGACCATTCTAAATAAATGTACCCCTTAACACACACGAGTAATGTTTACTGGCAACGAAGAAGAGGGCGCAGTCCCTGAAAATTTCGGGATACAGTTACGGCTGGGCTTGTTGTTCGGCGGTTACGCGTTCCTTACACGTTGTCTGTTCGTCACCGGCGCTAATTTATCTTCCGTGGCGAGAGTACTGTCTTCCGCCAGGCAATCCCTTTTCCTACGACAGATGGAGAGGAAATAAAAAGGCAATCCTTTCCTGTTTTCTTTGGGCAATAAACTAATCGTAAAAGCAGGTTAAGTGATTGCAGCGCGCTACCGGGAAAACTGCTTTTCGCTTTCCTCCCCCCTTTCCCCGCGACCGCCGCCACCACTCTCTTTTTCTCCGTCATGCTTTTTTCCCTGCTAGCCCTCTCTTGCGCTTCGCGTAGGACCGTGATGGCTTGATTTATTGATTCGCCGTAAAACCACGAAAGGTGTTGTCGCCGCTGCGTTTTACACGACGATGCCACCGCTGCTGCTCTGCCGCTGCCACGCCGGGGATACTACAGGCAGCCTCAAAAGTAGGCAAGCATTAAAAACGTGAAAGTCAAGATTGCAATCTGTTTATTAGTGATTGTTGTTAGAGTAACCTATTACTGTCAAGATAGTGTCAAAAAGTGACATACAGCTATATCAATTGAAAGGTAAATGAATCGCCCTGTATAGTGAGGGTTAATCAATAATATTCACATAGTAAGTGCATGAAATTAAAAATGATTGCAATCTGTTTATCATTGATTGCTGTTAGAGTAGCCTATTTCTGTCAAGGTAGTGTTAAAAAGTGACATACAGCTATATCAATTGAAAGGTAAATGAATCGCCCTGTATAGTGAGGGTTAATCAGTAACATTCACATAGTAAGTGCACGAAATTAAAAATGATTGCAATCTGTTCATCATTGATTGCTGGTAGAGTAATCTATTACTGTCAAGGTAGTGTCAAAAAGTGACATACAGCTATATCAATTGAAAGGTAAATGAATCGCCCTGTATAGTGAGGGTTAATCAATAACATTCACATAGTAAATGCACGAAATTAAAAATAATTGCAATCTGTTTATCATTGATTGCTGGTAGAGTAATCTATTACTGTCAAGGTAGTGTCAAAAAGTGACATACAGCTATATCAATTGAAAGGTAAATGAATCGCCCTGTATAGTGAGGGTTAATCAATAACATTCACATAGTAAGACCATAAAATGAAAAATAATTGCAATCTGTTTATCATTGATTGCTGTTAGAGTAGCCTATTTCTGTCAAGGTAGTGTCAAAAAGTGACATACAACTATATCAATTGAAAGGTAAATGAATCGCCCTGTATAGTGAGGGTTAATCAATAACATTCACATAGTAAATGCATGAAATAAAAAATTATTCCAATCTGTTCATCATTGACTGCTTTTAGAGTAATTTTTTGCTATAAGGTAGTGACAATAAATGGCGTATAATCATGTTGTTTGAAAGTCTAATGAATCAACCTGTAGAAGGTGAACTTAGCAACTGCATTCGGTTTATCATTGTTTGCGTTGACAGATACATATAAGATATTTACAAATTATTTAGTATATTTTTCTTATCTGTAAATAGCTGCCAATTATTTCTATTCTATATTATATGTATATAATATTATACATGTGTATACAGATAATGCATACACGCTGCTCCGCCTTTAGAGTAATTATACAATAAAATTATCTCTCCAATATCTACTTTATACATTCTATAATATTACATACTTGTCTGATAAAAAAGGGACAATTTTTTGTATGTCAAATAATATAACTTGGTGAGCACTAATAAAATGGGGTTTGAAATTTGGTAGACAAAAGTATTTTTCTGCAGATAATTTTTACTATACTTGGTGAACATTTAAACACGAGCGATAAAAAAGTGGGGTGCAACCGTGCCGATTTAAAGGCACCTGAATCAGCCTGTACTTACCCCCAATGCTTTTACGCTGCCGGACCCATTTAAGCCGCTGATGGACAGGATTTCGCGAGGCTGGCCCCACCGCGTGCCAAGTGAACCATGCCAAGTGGAAGCCCTCTCCGACCTTTCATTTCTCTATCAGCTTTGGCAAAAAGGCCGAGTCCACCTTTCATCGTTCACTGCGCAATAAGAGAAACACGTTTCTCTATCTACGAATGAGTACTTCGTCCTTTCTCTCTCGCACTCTCCCTCTCTCTCAGTATTAGTGCTAATACCATGATGGACCTTCCCACACTTTCATACGAGCCATCCAGCAGCTCCGATGTTTTTCTCTCCTGGTCATAAAGAAGTCCGCAGTTTTTATGACGCGACTCTGTTTTTCTGAGAGTTGGGAACTCGGCATAAAAGTGATGGAAGCTTGGACACAGAGCGATCGGCTCGGAAATCAATCGGATCGGGCGTGTGCCAATAAAATCGCGGGCCCTTACTTTTCTTCGGCCCTTTTTTTTCTTTGAGCCGCTGATATTTAGGGCTGCCCTGCACCGCTTGCGGGACTTGAGTGATTTCTTATTAATGACAGGAAGCAATAGAGTACGACCAGGTACCGATTAACGTCCGGCCAGTCTGCTCACCTTCCGCCCGTGCGTGACGGTCTAATTCTACTTAACGACGCCGTGCAACCTTCTGCTTCTTTTATTCCCTTCCATACTTTTTCTTCGGTGCTTCGTACTCGTTCCCATTGCGAGCGAATCGCATTCTTGTGACATTAGTCGTGGTCATTGGGAACATGAAATGACAGGTTCATTTAATCATCCGTACTGATATAAATGGCTGAGTTTGTAAGCTTGTTTGTCTGGGTATTTGCGGTGAAGTTGAAAAAAACTGAAACGATATTAATAGAGATTTTTTATTTTGCTAGTGTGATATGGTTCGGGTAAATTATAGGATGTGAAATGTGGCAATTTTTATTAGTTATACAGGATGGTCCAAGAATAATTTTAAACTTTCAAATGAATGAAAGATCGAGTTATACATATATTGTTGGACAATTTTTGCAACAAAGGTAGTTGCAAAAACTTCTTATTCTTTGAATTAAAGTATTGTTACTGCAGTTTAATCATCTCTACTAATTACTACTACTTTGACAGTTATTTATACATTTTGTATTTGTACAGTATTAAGACAGTTATTTATAGAATAACAGTAGTTGACAAGTAGTTAACACGAAAGTGTCAATGTCTGTCTGTTTTTATGTTCGTAATGAACACAAAAGCGTCCTAACCATTTTTTAGCAGTTCCCTCTCCTGTATTAAATTATGATTTAATCAAAATATACAAAATTTTGCAATATTCATGACTTACACAGAATGTTTCAACAACATCGAATTTTACAGAAAATGGAAGGTTGATTTATACACACTTATAAGATTTTCGCAACATATTATTCTTAAAATTAAGTTATAATTAACGCACACACGAAATGTGAGCCAAGTAAAGTTGTCTGTAATTGCTAGAATTTAATTGTCAGATTTTAGTAGCAAGCGTTGATCATTCAGGCGCGAAGAGTTCTCGAACCGAAAAAGTCGGGCATTATCGCTCGGCGGGAACAGTCGCGCGTGACAAAAATATCGGTGTCATGCGAGCCTCTCGAAAACAATAACATCGCTGGCAGTGCTGCGGAGAACAGGGGAAAAAAATAAAGTGCTCAGCCTGCGTGTGAAAGTGCGACGAGCGAGACGCGGCGTCAAAACATAATTGAAACGAAGTTGACACAGCCATTGGCCGCATACCAGTACTCGGCACTGTGAGAATCGATGCTGTGTTAGATCTTTTATTAATGCTCAGTACGAACAGTAACAATAAACAGTAACAATAATAGTAACAAGAACACTAATAAGAATAAGTGAAAATTTAGGAATATAAAGAATGGTTGGTGTGACGTGGTTAATTACGTGTGGGTCATTCCATGCTAATTGAATCATCCATTTGTAACACCCTCTCAGATCTTAATGACACTTTTTTTCCTTGTTCTCCATGTCTGATTAGGGGGAGTTTAAGTCATCATTTTCCAAAATTCGAGTTTCGGTTGGTATTATAAATTTTGAAAGTTTTCGAGTTTGGTAAATTGGGGCTAAAACAGGGTCTGCGTGTTGATTTTTATCTCGGAAATTAGTAGACTTGGAACGGTATTTTTTTAGTTTCCGAAATAAAAATCAATATGTATACCGTGTTTTAATAAAAATGATGACTTAAACTCCCCCTGGTTAGGCATGGAGAACAAGGGAAAAGAGTTTCATTAAAATCTGAGAGGGTGCCATAATTGGGTGATCGATTTGGCATGGAATGAACCTTGTACGATGTGATTGTGTTAAATAATTATTACCGATAAAACGAGCATGTGTGTGTGTGCGAGAAGACAAGGTTGGTGCAAAGTGAGTTCGAATCAATAAACGATGAACAGTGCTGAAAGTGCGTGACTAGGAGCGCAAAAATTCAGGATTACTTAAATGTTTTGAAAAAATATTGACAAAAATTTTGTTCTAAGCTTACAAAATACATATACAAGTATATGATATAAAGTATATCATAAATTAATTTTATTAATCTATCAGTTACAATTACAAAATTATTGTCATGGATGTATAGACTTTCTTTTACCAATCACGATTTACGGTACCCATTGTAGGTTAAACAATTTGTATCTGAAACAGATGAAATAATTTTTTGTAGAAAGTCTATACTTAACACCAGTATGCAAACGAGGACGATTTTCAAAATTGTAGTTTCTATCGAAACGACAGTCTTTTAAACAAAAAATTAGCGTTTTCACCCTTGAAAATGATTATACTTTTATTTAATGTTCTTGAAACGTTTCACAAGGTACGCAAAATTCATCTATAACATTATTAGAAGATTCGTGGAAGCAAGTTGCCAGAGTGTTATTTTGTGAATTAAATTACCAGGAAAACCCGAGCAAAATGTCTGCTGGATGAAGCCGGGTTGGACAGCCAGTCTTACATAAGTATATGCGAGGATTTTTCGGAGTCGATGGCACGCGTCATTGCACTCGGGCGTTCGCCCGGCATCGGGGAAAAGATAAACACGGGACGCGTCCCGTGGAAAAACGTACTCTTCCTCGGAAGTTTGCCGGCGAATCTATTTCATCCTCGAGTAGTTGCAACCCGCCGCCGCCAGCCCGCTCGTCTGCTACTAGCAGCCAGGCTCGTTTACTTCATTATTATTCCCCGATTCCCGCCGATTCCACCCCGCGCAGCACGAGCAAAGAGCATATCGGCGACGCTCGCTAAAAAAAAAAGCCTGGCTGTTTTGATGGCGGAACATCAATATTTTTAAAGATCCGAACACACAAGCGGATCCGAAGCCGTAGCGCAGCTCGATTCGCGTCAATAAAATTCTTTCCTCGCTTGACGTCAGCCAGGAAGCCCGCGGTCTGTTGCTAGGATATCGGCGAACTCCCTGCACGCTCCTCTACAAACGTTTATCCTGCAGGGATTTTCGTGGCCGGCACCTTAAAATCACGATTTTCCTTGAGTAGGGTAAGATTGCCTAAATCGTTCTACTTTTCATATGAACACTTATTACTCAGAAATGAAGAATCATATTTTTCTATACTTTTATATAGAATTCTATAGATTATTATATAGATTATTTTAGATAATATATTTTAGCCTTTTAATCATCCCCTTCACACTCGAATTCCAATTATTTCTATTATTGGTAGAATTTGATATTATAAATAAATATCAGTGGGTGGAAAAGACTGGGAAAAATACTCCTTTATATTAAAATTACTCAACACCGTATAATTATACCATTTTCAACGACCTATATCATTAGCGATTCAAAGACATGTGAATCACCCTGTACATGTGTGAAAGTATGGCATGATTTTTGCGAGTATCGATTATTTCAACGATTATGGTGCGATATTATGCGATGGATGATCAATTGAGATAAGCGATTGGATTTAATCGAAGGCGATTCCAAGTTTAAATAAATTCTCTTCAACATTTATTCCGCTTCCTACAGAAATTTCGTGTTGTGTGCCTGTTTCTTCTTCTGGTTCTCGCGAGTGATATTTTTGCGTGCGTGCTGACGTAATATCGGAAGGAATGCCGGCGCAATGCTCCGACGATCCAACATGTTTTCTGTGCTACGAAAACTAATCTAATCATGAGCTTTGACGAAGTAAAGCCGTGGAAGGTGCGGGAAGAGATAGGCAGAGGTAGATTAATCCTTTTGAAGTCAGCCTTCTCGTAGAATTCCACTTTGAGTTTGATGAAGACAAGCTGAGTGTTGGAAAGAAGGCGAAGGTTTCTTGAAAAATGTAGTTATTCTACTGCATGACCCAGTTTTCACGTCAAAGTGAAGAAAATTGTTTCACACGCTTTCAAAAACAATCAAGTTATTTCGATGAATAGTTCGTTTCTATTAACGAATCAGTTATTTAGTCGAGATAAATATAAAACCAGATTTATTTAAATTCGACAGCACTTCGAGAGTCAAATGAAAGTAGATATGGTCATTAGTCCATCAGATACCTTCTGGATGAATTCGACTTTAACGAACGCTCCTCACTCCTGGAAAGGAGAGGAAACCTTTTTTAGAAATGTACTTATTCTACTGCATGACCCAGTTTCTACGCAATAGTGCAGAAAAATGTTTCACCCGCTTTATCGAATACGTTCAAACTATTTCGAAGAATAGTTCGTTTCAATTTCTGAATCAGTTATTCCGTCGAAATAAATAGAGAACAGAGTTTATCTAAACTCGACAGTATTTTGAGAGTCGAACGAAAGAAGATATGTTTTTTAGTACGTCAGAAATTTACTCGATAAATTGACTTTGATTTTAACTTTTTCTTTCAAAACGTACTTATTCTACTAAATGACGCAAAAGCGAAGGCAATTATTCCATTCGCTTTCCAGTACTTTAAAATTATTTCGAAGAATAATTCACTTCAATTGGCGACTGAGTTATTCAGTGGAGATAAATAGAGGACAAGGTTTATCTAAACGCGACAGTATTTTGAAAGTCGTACGAAAGAAGATATGTTTTTTAGTACGTCAGATACCTACTCGATGAATAAACTTTGATTTTAAATGATATCTAAAAGAGAGGACTTCTTCTTGAAAACGTACTTATTCTACTAAATGACGTAAAATTATTTCCAAGAATAGTTCATTTGAATTGACGAGTGAATTATTCAATGTAGATAAATAGGCAACAATATCTAAACTCAACACCATTTCGAGAGTCGAGCGGAAGTAGATATGTTTTTTAGTCCGTCAGAAATCTACTCGATGAATAAACTTTGATTTTAAATGATGTCTAAAAGATAGGACTTCTTCTTGAAAACTTACTTATTCTACTAAATGACGTAAAATTATTTCGAAGAATAGTTCATTTCAATTGACGAGTGAATTATTAAATGTAGATAAATAGACAATAATATCTAAACTCAACACCATTTCGAGAGTCGAGCGGAAGTAGATATGATTTTCAGTCCGTCAGAAATCTACTCGATGAATAAACTTTGATCTTAAATGATATCTAAAAGAGAGGACTTCTTCTTGAAAATGTACTTATTCTACTAAATAACTCAAAATTATTTCCAAGAATAGTGAATTATTCAATATAGATAAATAGACAACAATATCTAAACTCATCACCATTTCGAAAGTCGAGCGGAAGTAGATATGATTTTCAGTCCGTCAGAAATCTACTCGATGAATAAACTTTGATCTTAAATGATATCTAAAAGAGAGGACTTCTTCTTGAAAATGTACTTATTCTACTAAATAACTCAAAATTATTTTCAAGAATAGTGAATTATTCAATATAGATAAATAGACAACAATATCTAAACTCAACACCATTTCGAGAGTCGAGCGAAAGTAGATACGTTCCTTCTTGCGCCAGACACACACACACACACCAGGAGTCGATTGAAAGTCGCGAATGAACTTTATTCGTCCAGTTAACGCAGTCTTCCAACAATAGAGCGAGGAATCCGCTCGAAAGCAGTCAAATGTCACTTAAGTGGAGGGGCGCGCTTGAACTCTCCTTAGCCCACTGGAATTCGTAATTCAAGATAAACAGCTGAGAATCGTGTCTCTATTGGACTTGAATTCAGTCGGGCAGGGATAACACGCCTATTGCAAATACTGGTTTTCAGGATCATCGTTAATTCGCTGTTTCAGATATATCAACCGATAGAATAATCGACGAAGTAGAATATCGCATGATTTTTTCATTCCAATACCGCTCGTTTTCTCTCTGGTTTTGTATTTCGATCTTTCTCTTTAACTCTAAAAATACCGAAGGTTAACGTGTATGTATTTTCACTTGAGAAATATAAATTTTAGAAAACGAAAGAGGTAAAAAATTAATTTATAAAACGAATCGTGTATAATTGTAATAAAGGTTAGGGAAATATTTCGAAAATAATAGCTTTGTAAAATTCGTACTCATATGAAAATATCATTCGAATTATTTTGACTATTTGGAAAATCACTCTTTCGTAATTTTCTGGCATTTTAAACTTAATTGAACTTACTTGACTGTTCATAAAAGCAGATTCTTCCGATTAAAAAGCATACCTTTTAATGGCACAGTTTGAATTTTAATATAAAAATGGATTAATAGATTCAGATAAAAAACTACAGACTTATAAAAGAGTATGACAAAACTAAAAATAATATTGAAAATGATTAGCCATCATATTAGACAAAACTAAATCCACCAAAGACTATTATTTTCCCATGAAACTGAAATTCGAAACTACTAACTTCATATTGCACAAGTGTATCAAAACTCCCAAGTATACACCAACTAACCCGAACCGGAAGTGAGGGCAAGCAGGTGTTGGAAATTATTTTTCCAGATAGACTTTAAATCGCTCGACAATTTTCTTTAGGTAGACTCTCCAGCGGTCCTCGGACTTGACTGCCAACCAAGGAGGTTGTTCCGCTTTTCTTCGACATTTTCGTTTGAACTTCCTTTATCCAATAGTTCGGTAACTACCGAAATTCCAGGAGCGGTCCGAAGTGCCGGTGGAAGTCCAGCGTCGATATTATTACGAGTTTCCAAAGTGAATGCCTGGCCGGGAACTTGTCCCCTTTTAAAGTGGCAAGTGCATTTAGCCGACGGTAGCGAGGTATAGAACACGCGAGGGAAAAGAGAAGGCTAGGCTTTTAATGCAAACGCGAATTGCCCAACGCTAAATCTCTCTCTCGCGCGCGTAATCTGTCGGCCGTGTCTTCCTTCTTGCAAAAGGACCGCCCTGCAATTTCGTCCGTTTCGCTTTTTTGCTCGTTTGCCCGCTCTCGAAACGGATGCTCCGCTATATCGTAATTGCCTTATCCGAGGAAAAGCGTTCTCTCTCTCTTTCTCTCTTCCATACTCGCTCTCCTTTTTCCCGACGGGAAACGAGCTATCGACGTTGAAACAGTACGCCGCCAGAACGAGAATTTTACGGGTAACTGGCGCAGAAGAGAGAAAGGGAGAGAGAAAGAGAAGGGGCTATGCTACTTTAATACTTTATTAGATTTTCATTGAATCGGCAAATCGCTTTAGTATTCGGCACATACTTTGATCGCAGGTGTTTCGTGGGAGTCCTTGTCTTTCCTCTGTTCTTCCCTTCATTGATAAACGCCCTGAATGGCACGTCCTTGGCGGAAGCGTTCCTCGACGCTCCCGAGAACCACTCGGTGATTCAGTTGACTTTCAATTGGCACGGTCGTACTTCATTGTTTGTCGAACAGATGTATATTGTATTACATGCATTGTACATCTTAATATACATACATACATATTTCATATATAAAGAGATGATTTATTGAAACTGGGGATTATAAAATATTGCAATATTTATGACTTGTTAAACATGTTTCAAGTGTAATTGTAAAATTTCAAAAGGAATGTCGAGCTGGAAAATTATTGCATCAATCTATTACTGTTTAAATTCAGTTATTTTTAAGGGCGCAAGGAACAAGAATGCAAATATCATAATTGTATATAAAAGTCAAAATATCTATGTATTTGTGTTCCGCAAAGGTTCTTAAACGGTGCAACGTTTTCGCTCCAAATTTGACACTAGTATATTCGTCGATACTCTAGAAAAAATACTATGATGCGCACTCCTTCCTGTTGGAAAAAGCAATTTTAAAATACTAGTTTGTAACAAGCGAAACGCGGGATAATAAGTTTAAACAATAAAAATGTGAGTTGCTTTTGACGAATGCTCGAAGCTTGGCTGACTGAAATACATTAATATATTAATTTGTTACCGCAGTAAACAATTCTATACAAAGCAAAGACAAAGGTAAGAATAGAGAACGAATCATTCCCAGCAACTAATATAAATTAAAACACGCTTCCACCTCACGGCGATGCTGTGTGTAGTATTTTTAACACCCCAACCACCCTTAAAGCCGAACCTTTCTTAACTCAGGGCCGGGAAATATATATAGCAGTTTAAATAATCTATTTTCAATAATTTTATGAAGAATGTGTGTGGAAAATAAATGCAAAGTTCAAAGACTTCAATTTCGTAAAAAATATTGTATAAAGTACAACTGGTTTTTATTTAACACTAGGTTTACGGAATGTCATTTTGACGGATTTCGGACTTCATTAGCAAAATTACAAAAACAATTACTATTAATTTTTTGTCCAATTTATGCTGACAATTACTTATGCAATCCTAAAAGATTTAATTAACTTATATTATGTCTGTTAAGATTGTAATTATTTTTAAATTAAAGTAATCGTTTTTTGAAAGAAAATACGTGGTTTCCTTTACCCGTCAATTTGATGGGTGTCCGTAAAGATAAGTATACAAAAATGTCCGTAAACTTAATGTCAACTAAGGGTGAAGAAAATGAAATACTATCCAAGCAAAGTCGGATAGGACAGCGAGTATAATATAATATTATATGTATATAATATGCAATAGGATATAAGAAATAATTAGTCAAAGTTAGCAGATAATATAGAAATTATATATTTATTTATTATTTCTCAGTCTTTAACAACCCTTTGTTTTCTTCAACCCTTTATATTTATTCATCTCGCACATACTCCGATAATAATTTATAATTATCTTACACCAAGTGAACTACCCGCTCACGCGTAGGTTGTTTTATGTTAAAAAGAAAATATCGTCGCGCAAATGCATTGTTATAATGTATAACGTGCACAGACATGAGTAGTTTCAAACTATGAGTTTTAAACAATTGCACCTACGTGACATATTCACACACCAAATATTCGCGATTCAATTATTTCATAGTCGAACATCTAATATCCTTTATTTATAATTGACTGATAAAATTAAGTAACCGAGAAAACAGTTCTTCAATTACAAGCCAGATAAAGTCTCTTTTACACATAAATACATATAAATATATAAATTGCACAGAAATGAGTAGTTTCACATTATGAATTTTAAACAATTGCATCTACGTGACATATTCGCGATTCAATTATTTCACAGTCGAAAAACATCTAATATCCTTTATTAATACTTAAGTGACAAAGTTAAATAGCCAAGAAAACAGTTCTTCAATTACAAGCCAGATAAAGTCTCTTTTACACATAAATACATATAAATATATAAAGTGCACAGAAATGAGTAGTTTCACATTATGAATTATAACCAATTGCATCTACGTGACATATTCGCGATTCAATTATTTCACAGTCGAAAAACATCTAATATCCTTTATTTATACTTAAACGACAAAGTTAGATAGCCGAGAAAACAGTTCTTCAGTTACAAGTCAGATAAAGTCTCTTTTACACATACATACACATAAATGTATAAAGTGCACAGAAATGAGTAGTTTCACATTATGGATTTTAAACAATTGCATCTACGTGACATATTCACACACCACATATTCGCAATTCAATTATTTCACAGTCGAAAAACATCTAATATCCTTTATTTATACTTAAGTGACAAAGTTAGATAGCCGACAAAACACTTCTTCAATTACAAGCCAGATAAAGTCTCTTTTACACATAAATACATATAAATATATAAAGTGCACAGAAATGAGTAGTTTCACATTATGGATTTTAAACAATTGCATCTACGTGACATATTCGCGATTCAATTATTTCACAGTCGAAAAACATATCCTTTATTTATACTTAAGTAACAAAGTTAAATAGCCGAGAAAACAGTTCTTCAATTACAAACGAGATAAAGTCCCATTTACACATACATACCAAAATACAGGAGAGAATTCCCAGCAACGTTGATTCCAAAGGGAAATGAATCACCCAGTAGATTCGTGCTTTCACAGCGCGCTCCAGTTTTAGCCGGCGCGGCGCAGCGTGGCTGCCGTCAGTGAAATAGTTCCCGTTCCCTGGCCAGTCTGGCGCTTATCGGCCCTTGAGGAATGAGTACGCGGCCGGCGAAGGTCAGACATGTAATAATGATCCATCATCGGCGTCGGTCTGCGCTCTCTTTCACCTGAGAAGGATTTTTCAGGAGCGCGTATCCGACCAGTCGCTCTGCTATTGTGTTTACGTGCTATGAAGTTGGCACGCCTGTTTAAGGTACCACAAACAAGTAAAATGTTGAAAACAGCTTCGATATGTCGTATTTTTTTTCTTACACATGAAATATAACAAAAAAGATAATAGATATCATACAAGAAAGCCAAGTTTTCATTCAAAGATACCTCGATTTAATTCGCATTAGCAATTAATAATAAATTAACAATAAATTAGCGATTAATAATAAAAAAAACTTGGCGTGTGCGCCCTTCATTCGGGGCACTTGCTCTGGTAATATTGCTAAAAAAACTTTTAAAGAAATTAAATTGTAGTAAAGTCAGTTTTGGGCTTGAATGAGTTTCCCATTGTCTTTTTACCTCGCAATGAAGCGCGCACACGCCAAGTTTTTTTTTATATA
The DNA here is from genome assembly GCA_964023945.1 of Ectemnius cavifrons. Classification (NCBI taxonomy): domain Eukaryota; kingdom Metazoa; phylum Arthropoda; class Insecta; order Hymenoptera; family Crabronidae; genus Ectemnius; species Ectemnius cavifrons. The sequence goes on from OZ030382.1 coordinate 4,268,671, forward strand.
AATATAAATTATACATACAAGTAGATACTGTTAATGATTAACAGTAATTTTATTTAAAGAATAATAGGTTGTTGCAAAAATCTTGTAACGATGTGTAGTTCGACCGGCCATTCTTTTTGAAAGTTACTGTTGCTCTTGATGTACAGGGTGATTCACTTGCCTTTGAATTGCCATTGATGGATATAGGCCGTTGAAAATGGTATAATTATACGGTGTTGAGTAATTTTAATATAAAGGAGTATTTACCGAGTCTTTTCCACGCACTGACATTTATTTATAATATCAAATTGTACCAATAATGGAAATAATTGGAACTCGAGTGTGAAGGGGATGATTAAAAGGCAAGTGACTCACCCTGTACGTGTTCGTTGAATGTTGATGAAACATGGATTAGTTTTTTATACGATTCTATAGAAAAGTTAAGCCGTTATAATCGCTAATGTCACTAACTGCCACGTTTTAGCTAATGCGACACGTATTAAAAGTGCCAATTTCGAAGGCCATTATCCCAGAAACGGAACCGGTCAAGTTCAATAAAATTTGTCCAGTAGTTGCAAGAGCACGTAAAGATTGTCCAGCTAAAATATCAAGAGAATCAATAGAAAACGACTTTTCCTTACAACTACCTTAAGATTGCGCGCGGGGGTTTTGTTCGGTGCGGTGGAATGCCTGCTCCACTTACTATCCGGGCGGTGGAGCGACCGAAGGTGGAAGCCGACCTTGAATATCGATTTCGGAGGATCCACCGAGCGAAAGAGAGGAAGAGAGAGAGCGAGAGAGAGAGAGAGAGGAGAGTGTGTGTGCAAATTCTCTCCCGGCACTATTTATAATTCCATCTCCGCCCGGGGTAAATCGGGAGCAGTCGATCGATAAGGACCTTCCGCCGCTTCGAAATAGCCTCGACATTGCCCGCCCGAAACCGGCCCAGACCACACCTTGCCAACGACCTCGCCACACACACACACACACACATACACCTTTCACCGTGCTTCTAACCAAACTTTATTCCAATCGTAGTATTTGCAGACAATCTAATCAAATATCTATCAGACCTGGTACGCTTCCCTCTTCTTTTCGTGGATTCTTTTTAACAAAAGTGCCAGTGACCCCAGAAGTTCCGCCAAACCAATCGAAAATTAGCAAACTAGTTCCACGTGGCGTTCCAGCAGTTCTGCTTCTTTTTTTTTTTTTACTTAGAAGGGGAAAGATCTGTTTTTTGAAGAGATGTTTGGAAATCGATAGATGTGATCGCTTCAAATTATTCAATCAAATGTACCGATAATCTTGTACAGGGTGATTCAGTTGTCTTTGAATTGGGACGGGGTTATCTCATTTTTTTTTAGATGTGTGTGTAGTTATATATATGTATGTTATATATCTGATGAATATATGTACGTATAATGTGTATGATAATATACTATATATTATACATGTGGATATATAAAATAATATACTAAATACCAACCATTACTCCGAATGGGTAGATGGGTTTTTTTATTTTCGTATGTCAGTTTGTTTGTTATGTCAAATGATGTAACGCAAATTCCTGTATAATTTCTCTCGTTCAATTCAAGTTACGGTTGGTATATTTGTTAAAAACAACGTCTTATCAAAAGTATCACATGTATTGTTATTTTGTCATGGGCATTGTTTAATAAGCATAACAATACTACGCTTTAGTTCACATTGATCACTTTTTATACCAATCGCATTAAACAATTATTAACCCTTTGCAATCAGTTGCCACCTGTTTTTCAACCCCGATTTCGATCAAGTTCGTTTGGATGAAAGACTTTGTACTCTTATTATTCTTTCATTAATTATCATAACTTTACAATATTAATTTTATTGTAAGTATAATATCAATTATGTTATCAATTAAATTTCTTTCAAAAATTTATTTCTAAAAATTACTTTAAACTAATTTCTACGTTAATTTGTGTATAAAATGATGTTATGCTATCATTAAGAAGTTCGTGAAATATTCTAACGGAAAAGTAGTCGAGCGCAAAGGGTCAATACCGAGAGCATTTATAAAAGGCTCGGACTTGAAGATTCCAGTGTGTAGAAATGCGCGCTATGGTATTCCAGAGCGAATGATTCTCCGGTGCGTGGGAGGCATGGCTGCCACGAATATGTTTACACTGACTAGCGGCGGACGAACGTCGATATTTATCTTTCGGCGCATTTCATATTTTCATTCCCATTGGCCGAATTCCTGTCATTTTTCTTGCTAGTCTTTCGTCGCTCAGGAACAGCCGCGATTCATCACCGTGATGGTACTCCGGGTGTGCATTGGGCGGCCAGGATTTCCCTTTCTCTCTCTCTCTTTTTCTTTCTCTTGCACCCTCAAAAGCGAGCGGCATTAAGGATGCATGTATTCCTTGATCCCACGCCAAGATACGTAGGCAATACGTCGAGCCAACGCCGGAGAAAAATGCTTTCTTCTATTTCGGAGTGCAGCAGGCAGGTCAGGGAAGAAGAGCACACGTCTTCCGGTTTCCCGGCGGCGGGCCGGGACTGTCTCTCCCCGGGACGCCCCACTCTTATTTCTGATAGGGTAAGGTTGTCAAAATCGCGCATAGTCATGTTTGCAAAAATATTGCAATACTATTAGATTTCAATTGATACGTCAAAGTTCTTTTTCCATTGATGTTTTTAGATTGATATAAAAAAACGATAGTGTTATTAGGTTTCTTAAATGAAATTTCAGTTAATTTTTGGGAAAACAGTGGAAATCAAATTTGGAAGTAAAAATAATTTGTTGCGCGTGGGAAGTGTGGGAAAAAAAGCAAAGTGTGCTCACCTAGTTCAAGGTTTTGATCAGACAGCATGAGTAAAATAATAATCTTTTATGTTCATCGTCTCAAAAGTAAACAACGCAACTTTAAATCCGAAACAAAAAGGGATATTTATTTACAAAGACATACTCATAACCTATTTTAATGATTTTTATATATGTCATAGAGCGATTTAAGCTGATCATTTTCACATATATATATATATGGGGAAACTTATAGAAAAAAAGATAGACACACTTAAAAGTGGATCTTATATATCGATGAATAATAATCGAAGAATCAACACAAATCATAACGTAAACATAGCTATGGTCTTGTGACATCATTCCAAATACCTGTAAAGACTTAATACAAATGTAACACACACTTAAAACCCAAACCTAATCAACCCAGACTACGACAAATATGTAGAATTTCTTCCAATTTCTTAGTTAAATCACCTTATTTGAAATGCTATCATAAAAGCATTTATTGTTGTATATTGTGCTGTTAACAGCATGAAGACTGAGCCATACTGAGTTTGAGTTGGTTAGGTCTCGGTTTTAAGTCTCTGTTACATCTGTATTAGGTTTTTACAGGTATTTAGAATCTTGTCAGAACACCACAGATATATTTACGTTAAGATTTGTTTTTATTGTTCGATTATTTGGCATGCTTATTGGTTACTCTACTTTGGATCATATAAAATCAGCCTTTAAATATGTCTAACTTTTTTCCTATAAGTTTCTGCCACATATACATATATGTATATGAAAGTGATCAGAAGAGCGTACTCTATAACATATATAAAAATCATTGAAATCGCTTGTGAGTATGTCTTTGTAAATAATTACCCTCAAGGAATAAATGTATATTTGTGCATCATTTTGCATTAATTAAGCAACATTGTGACTTAACATTACATTCTTTTTAGTACTGAAACGTGATTATACAAAATATGTATAGGGTTTAGTTTTCAACATCTCTAATTTAGTTGTATCGCGACAGCAAGTAACAATATCGCATTTTGTGAATGCATAGTGTATTTTTAAAAGAAAGAAGGTTTTGAATTACGAATGTTATCGAGATTTACCTACATTTTGTGGGTGGCCGAAATAATCTTTTAAAAAAAAATCGAAGAAAAGGAAAGGAAGATTATACAATTATCTACAACACAATTATTATATCAAAATTATCAGAAGAACGTACTCAATAACATATATAAAAATCATTGAAATCGCTTGTGAGTATGTCTTTGTAAATAATTACCCTCAAGGAATAAATGTATATTTGTGCATCATTTTGCATTAATTAAGCAACATTGTGACTTAACATTACATTCTTTTTAGTACTTAAACGTGATTATACAAAATATGTATAGGGTTTAGTTTTCAACATCTCTAATTTAGTTGTATCGCGACAGCAAGTAACAATATCGCATTTTGTGAATGCATAGTGTATTTTTAAAAGAAAGAAGGTTTTGAATTGCGAATGTTATCGAGATTTACCTACATTTTGTGGGTGGCCGAAATAATCTTTTAAAAAAAATCGAAGAAAAGGAAAGGAAGATTATACAATTAACTACAACACAATTATTATATCAAAATTATCAGAAGAACGTACTCAATAACATATATAAAAATCATTGAAATCGGGTGTGAGTATGTCTTTCTAAATAATTAGCCAAAAGGAAGGAGGAAAATGATCGCACCTCCAAGCGCTTACAAACCAAACCCAACAACGATTACAAGCGCTTACAGCGTGTAAGCATCCAACCGAAACGCACCCGAAATCTCCAAGTTGTTCGGCTTGGCGTCGCGTGTCAAGCTGGAGCAGTGTGCGGCTTACCTTGGAATGACGAATTGCTCTGGCATCCCTGCAGCGATTAGACTCCAAGGATATTAGCCTTCCACGTGGCATGCTTTTCCTGTGTTTCCGCAGTCTTAAGGTGTGTTCTCACTTGCGTGTTGTAACTCGCAACACGTAACAAATTTCACCTGTCAACGCTTAGCTAGAATTCATTGAAACGAGCTGCTGATGATAAATGATTTTTATCATCATATAAGGTCTACTGTTTATATGTTTATTGGAACCTACTCTTTTAAAGATTGTTACATTAATGTTAAAGAAAGTAACATGAATTAATTATGAATTAATTATATTTTAAGGCGTGTTTTCACTTGCGTGTTGTAACTCGCAACATGTAACAAATACTGTCAACGCTTGGCTAGAATTCATTGAAACGAGCTGCTGATGATAAATGATTTTTATCATCATATAAGGTCTGCTGTTTATATGTTTATTGCAACCTACTCTTTTAAAGATTGTTACATTAATGTTAAAGAAAGTAACATGAATTAATTGTGAATTAATTATATTTTAAGGCGTGTTTTCACTTGCGTGTTGTAACTCGCAACACGTAACAAATTTCACCTGTCAACGCTTGGCTAGAATTCATTGAAACGAGCTGCTGATGATAAATGATTTTTATCATCATGTAAGGTCTGCTGTTTATATGTTTATTGCACTCTACTCTTTTAAAGATTGTTACATTAATGTTAAAGAAAGTAACATGAATTAATTATGAATTAATTATATTTTAAGGCGTGTTCTCACTTGCGTGTTGTAACTCGCAACACGTAACAAATTTCACCTGTCAACGCTTAGCTAGAATTCATTGAAACGAGCTGCTGATGATAAATGATTTTTATCATCATATAAGGTCTGCTGTTTATATGTTTATTGCAACCTACTCTTTTAAAGATTGTTACATTAATGTTAAAGAAAGTAACATGAATTAATTATGAATTAATTATATTTTAAGGCGTGTTTTCACTTGCGTGTTGTAACTCGCAACACGTAACAAATTTCACCTGTCAACGCTTAGCTAGAATTCATTGAAACGAGCTGCTGATGATAAATGATTTTTATCATCATATAAGGTCTGCTGTTTATATGTTTATTGCACTCTACTCTTTTAAAGATTGTTACATTAATGTTAAAGAAAGTAACATGAATTAATTGTGAATTAATTATATTTTAAGGCGTGTTTTCACTTGCGTGTTGCAACTCGCAACACGTAACAAATTTCACCTGTCAACGCTTGGCTAGAATTCATTGAAATGAATTGCTGATGATAAATGATTTTTATAATCATATAAAGTTTCCTGTTTATATGTTTATTTCACTCTACTCTTTTAAAGTTTGTTACACTAATATTATGAATTAATTATATTTTAAGGCGTGTTGTAACTCGCAGCACGTAACAAATTCCATCTTGGTTCGAGCTTGACTTGAATTATTTTAAACATAGTGTTGATAATAGTTATTATGATCATACAAGGCGGCCTGTTTGTATGTTTGTTGCACCAAACTTTTTTAAACTTAGTTACATTAATGTTACAACACTGTTAATTAGTTATTCGTTAATATATGTGCTCTTTTACGAGCTGTAACGAGTGTAAAAAAGTATTCACTATGTTTATCATACAATGCCCGTAAAACAAAAAAGTTGTAAACATTCTTTAGTAAAACCAAAAAAAATCGAGAGGCATCAGAAAATGTATACAACTTTTTTAAAACAAATATTATTTAATAAACACATCAATACGCTTAAGTACAAATTGATTGGTGTACGAATACTTTTTCCGCCAACCGGCGGTTCGTTGTAAACAATTAGAACTGAACATTGACAGGTAAAATTTGTTACGTGTTAGATTGCATCAGACTTTCCAGAACAGAATCGCACAGAATTGCAAGCCTGTTGAATCACGCTATTGGATGAACTTGTTTATATTACAGCTTACAAATGAATGTACACTTTCACACATTACAACTGACGGTAATTATACAGCAACGCTACTTACGTGGAAATGAAGCAAACAGTTATATTTTACCATGGAAACGCATTAATTTACACCCAAGAGATTTAATCACACTCGGATGGCAGTAATAATCCCATAAAAACCCCATCGAAACATCATAAACTTTTATTAATAGGTTTGTAATAAATCCGAATTAAAATTCAGTAGGCCAAACTTGTTTTTTATTCATTGGTGATAATCAATGGATTTGCATGAATTAAAAGATAATATCACTTAATTTCCACATGAGTGGTACAACTGTCTATTTCCCCAGCTGACAAATAAATACACAGCGGATGGAACTTCATATTTGAGGTGGAGGATGATAATAGGGAAAATAGATGCAGTTTCCTTAGCTCGAGGAAGAGCTCGACTCCTCTTTGGTCGTCGTTGGCGGTGGCAGCAGTAGCAACAGCAGCAGCAGCCGGAGGGAGTTGTCTGAGTGTTGCGGGGGAAATCCACTTTCGCCGCGGCAGTGCTGGGAGAGCAGTAGTATAGTCGCTTTCTTTTCCTTCCTTTAAGCGAAGCCCTTTCCACTCGGCATGCCTGTGACGCTAATAGTGTCTTCGGCTGGTAACGCATTGCTACAAATTGGTCTTTCAGTTCGAGGACGCTCGTCTCCCGGACTCCCTTATTTCCCTTTGCTTCTTCGACGTCGACGGGGGCGGCGGCGGCGACGGCGCTGCGGTGACGACATCGGCGACGGCCTTATCTTTTTAGCCAAATTGCTTGAGCGCCTAGGACCTCTTCACGCAGTCGGTGCAGTCGCTGTCTGTCGATTTTTTGAGTCCAATTAAAGTCGACCTCTCCGATCGCAGCGCACCTTATCCTCTTTCATCTTCTCTTTCTCATTCTCTCGTGTAAAAGAGAGCACAGTAGCTAGGGCCACTCTCTTCCTTCTCGTTTCCCGGAGCTGCTTTTATTCCTCGCGGAGAGAACGACGACGACGACGACGACGGCGACGACGCTGGCTCCCAGGCCGACATAATGTCGCGACCGATTTCACCGCGATTGACAGTACTCCGCGTTTCCTGGCTGATGCTCGAGTCCCCCGGCTTCACTTTGCCCGGCGAAGAATGGGAAAAGCATTTGACACAAAAGAGCCTTCAGCCTTCCTTCATAACGATGCACGCCAACCAACTCCCGATACTTCTCACTCCCTCTTTCATTCGCCCCCTCGCTTTTCCCTACCCCCGCAATATTTCCAATAACGAGTTGTACCTCTACGAGGCCAAAGAGGATTTATAGTCGACATTAAAGAGACCGGCGAAACCCTCGTCGCTTCTCCCACACACTGGCTCGACTTGCCTTTAAACTTTAAATCAGCACTATCGTATCTCAATTTTTATCGGACTTGTATAGTATATTTTGTATGGGGTGTGAGTTGTAAAATAAGTATTAGTATATTTTATTGTATTATGCGATTTATTGATGAATTTAATTATACGTGGAAATAAGAAATTGAAGTTTAGATGCAGGATTACAGGTTACATGATTTAAAATGTAATAGGTTGGTGTAACTATCTTTATTGCAAAAATTTTCGAATGATGTATACGTAATGCCATCATATTTTTTTAAATTTTTGGGTTACTTTGGATTATTGCAATATTTTATAGGCTATAATGTACACTGACTCGAATAAATATTCGAACAGCCAAATAAATACTAGTATATTTACTAATATATTTTATATTATAAATGTATATTATGCGCACGATATAATACTGCATTCATTAATGGGGGATTTATTGGCGAATTTAATTATACGTGGAAACGATACATTGCAGTATACAGAAGGATTACAGGTAATTGTTCCGGATTTGTTAACAATAACTCAATTTAAATAGTAATAGGTTGTTGTAAGAATCTTTATTGCAAAACCATTTTCAAATTTTAATGTCACTTCCGACGTATCCTGTATAAGTGATTAATAATGCAATATTTTATAGCTTCTAATTGAAAAGTGGATTAAAATCAAGTGGTTTGGTTTCGCATCGATGCTCACTGACACACAAGCATATACAAGCTTTCTCACTTTATACTTTGTAAGTATTGTAGCATCGATTGCATACCTACAATGTATGTAATACAATCTATGTAATACATTGTACAGTGACACACATAAATATTTGAACACTCGTATGTTTAAAAAGCAAAGGACTTTAGTTAACTGAACACTTTAGGTAAATAAATGACATATTCACAAAATACAATACTTGTTACAACTTAATAAAAAAACACTTAACCAGTTAACGCTATTACAAACAAATATACAATGACAATAATCTCAAACACGAAGATGTCGACTATTCATACGAGGCATTGCACATAGTGTCGAATAAAACGTATTGTAGCATCGGTTACATACCTACAATGTATGTAATACAATGTACAGTGACACGCATAAATATTTGAATAGTCGTATGTTTAAAAAGCAAAGAGTATTGTTAAGTAAATAAATGACATATCCACAAAATACAATATTTGTTACAACTTAATAAAAAATACTTAACCAGTTAACGCTATTATAAACAAATATACACGACAATAATCTGAAAGACGTACATAGTGTCGAATAAAAAATGGAGTTCGAACTACTAATTGAAAGGCAAGACAGCTTGTACAAAAGTACACATTTCTCACTTTACAACTAGTAAGTATTGTAGCATCGATTACATATGTACAATGTATGTAACACAATGTACAGTGATACACGTAAATATTTGAACAGTCGTATGTTTAAAAAGCAAAGAATATTGTTAAGTAAATAAATGACACATCCACAAAATACAATATTTGTTACTTAATAAAAAATACTTAACCAATTATCGCTATTATAAACAAATATACAATGACAATAATCTCAAACACGAAGATCTTTGCATCACCAATGATGGATATAGACCGTTGAAAATCGTATAATTATTCGGTGTTGAGTAATTTTAATACAAAGGAGTATTTACCGAGTCTTTTCCACGCACTGACATTTATTTATAATATCAAATTGTACCAATAATGGAAATAATTGGAACTCGAGTGTGAAGGGGATGATTAAAAGGCAAGTGACTCACCCTATACAGTGACACGCATAAATATTTGAACAGTCGTAAATAAATAAATGACTTATCCACAAACTACAATATTTGTTACAACTTAATAAAAAATACTTAACCAATTAACGTTATTATAAACAAATCTACACGACAATACAACAAATACCAATACTACAAACACATACATAGTGTCGAATAAAAACTGGAGTTCGAACTACTAATTCAAAGGGAAGTGTGTCACAGCTTGTACAAACGTGTAGTATGTGTTTCATGACGATGCGAATCTCTCGCGAAGCACGCGTTGAGAAACATGATTTCTCACGGTTCAGAAGGATCCACACCTTAAGCGCATATCAACATCGTTAGTTATGTTTCATGGCCGACCGCCGCTTGTTGCACGCGCTCGAAAGTTCTGCTCGCTCAGCCGCTCTCCAGTTCGAAACTTCCTTCGGAGTGCAGTACTGTCAGGAATGTTGCTCGATGTTGTTCAATGGATCGCAGTGCTGGCAAACCTTGCAATACTCTCGACATTCCGCCGGCCTCCCAGCGCGTGTGAAAAAAGCTCTTCCCAATCGATACCGGCGAATGAGAGTGTGCGAGACGATGGGAACGCTAAAGATAATTTATATTTCTTTATTGTGGGAATGTGGAAATTGATAAGGAATACAAATGTTGTAGAATTACGAGTGGGAAATAGATGAATTAAATGTGAGATTTGAAAGGAATGAGAGGTATTAATTGAAATAAATAATAAGAGGCGCGCTAAAAAATTAAGAGTCGCCATAATGGTGAAATGAGCTTCCGGCCAGGCGAAGACCTGTGAAACAGCTGTTCTAGATATTTGCACGGTCATGATATTTTTTGCACTAGCGATTATAGCAATAAAAAAGAAGTTTCGATATCCAGAATGTATCGGAAGGCTATTAAATGATTACAGTGTTATCATGGAATATTATTCATGATTACTAGTATTATTCTTTAAATTAAATTATTTTTAGCAAGCACAATAAAACTAATATTTATTATGATTTATTATGGCATCCTCGGCCGGTGTGCTGCATCTGTCGTTAGCTTCATCGCGTTAGCATCTCACAGCGTCTCATTGGTCCGCGGCTTTTTGAGATTTTTTCGAAAATTGAGAATCAATTTCAAATTTGGAAATAACCATTTTAATTTCCCTCTTCTCTCTCTACAAGCCTATTGACATTGACGACATTTTGGGAACACCCTGTATAAACCCAGATGTCCTACACAGATGCTTCATTTCGGTGATAATTCGTGTGACAATTAATAATAATTTGTTTTAATGAATGTGTAAGTTGTTGCAAATTTCTAACTATATACATAGCTTGAAATGCCATTCTGTTTGAATTTCTGGCGTTCCTTTTGGAACAGCCTGTATAGGCGATAAGTATAATAATATTTTATAACCCATAATTTTCCTAAATCGCAATTCTAAACAAACGAGACAATTACGTTTTTAAATTAATCGTGTATATACAATCAAACAGAAAAATACTACCCTTTATATTAGCAGAAATTAGTTGAGTTTTGCAAAATTTCTAAAATTTCCTATATCCTTCGATGCGTTAAAACATGTGAGCGGTGACACAGAATTTTGAGCCCTTTTCAAATTATAATAAAACCAATTTTTGAGTAGGAGGAATCAATTTGCAATTAAGCTTATGCTATGTCACATCTGCTTTTATAAGTTAGTTTTATTTCTATACTATTTGTCACGTTATTTCTACAAATGAAACTATTTCCTTTTCACTTTCTGCTCAAACACTTTCGAATCGGACAAACCAAGCTTTTGAAACTTAGCCAGATAATTCGTAAATATCTCATTTACCACATGAAATGTTTTTTATTCATGTGTCATTATTGTATCACATATTTTTAAGCCATAAACGGTAATCTCTGCTATCGTCGCTATAAGAGTCCATGCAAAAGAATGGATTTTTGCACCTTGATTTATTCGAAAACTGTAGAAACAAATAAGTTAAAATTTTGAAGCGAGCTGCAGTAACCATTCTCTATAAATTTCAATCAAAAAAAAATCTAATTATTTTCATTTTCGGCATCAACCTCCTTCAAACATTTAAATAATCCCTTTTGTATATTAAAATTAAAACATTCTGTTCAGCAGGCTCTTTTATATGTATCTACAACATAGTACATTATGATATAAATTATATATGCATCAGATTTGAAAGTATATGGCAAAAAGTGTTCTCCGATCTAATTATTATCATTTTCGGCATCAACCTCCTTCAAACATTTAAATAATTCCTTTTGTATATTAAAATTAAAACATTCTCTTCAGCAGGCTCCTTTATATGTATTTACAATACAGTACATTATGATACAAATTTTGAAAGTGTATGGCAAAAAATGTTCTTCGATCTAATTATTTTGATTTTCGGCATCAACCTCCTTAAAACATTTGAATAATTCCTTTTGTATATTAAAATTAAAACATTCTCTTCAGCAGGCTCCTTTATATGTATCTACAATACAGTACATTATGATATAAATTATATATGCATCAGATTTGAAAGTATATGGCAAAAAATGTTCTCCGATCTAATTATTTTCATATTTTGGCATCAACCTCTTTAAAACATTTGAATAATTCCTTTTGTATATTAAAATTAAAACATTCTCTTCAGCAGGCTCCTTTACATATATCTACAACATAGTGCATTATGACACAAATAATATATGCATCAGACTTGAAAGTATATGGCAAAAAATGTTCTTCTATCTAATTATTTTGATTTTCGGCACCAACCTCCTTAAAACATTTGAATAATTCTTTTTGTATATTAAAATTAAAACATTCTCTTCAGCAGGCTCCTTTATATGTATCTACAATACAGTACATTATGATACAAATTTTGAAAGTGTATGGCAAAAAAATGTTCTCCGATCTAATTATTTTCATTCTCGGCACCAACCTCCTTAATTCCAAAGACTATATCCTCCATAATAACACCATTCCCCCCGCTTTACCCGACGCATTCACACGTAAATTTCATTACCTACGCTTGTTTATACAGAGCATCGTGTCGGCACCTTCCCCTATTTCATTTCCGGGATTTCAGTGAATTTTGAAGAAAAAGGTTCGAGCGGAGTTGGAAGTGAACGAGGCCAGTTCCTCGAATCGGCCGGACGAGCCAGTGGTTTCTTGCCAATTCCGGATTGTTCTTGCGGGACGGATGATTTTCTTGGCGGGGGCGCTCTTCGGCGCCGGAAAGAAGGGCAAAAGTGCACGACGGTCACGAGGAGCGATTACGAGGTGCACGCCGCGGTGGTTAGAGCGTCACGAGTTTTACCGGAGGTTAGAGACACAATGGTGCTGCGGACTCTCTCCCCGCTCTCCTCCGCCACTTCTCGATCCTTTCTTCGTGTCCTTTTCTTCCTCCTCTTTCTTTGTGCCGGCCTCCACCGTGGCCGAAGGCTTCTCCGCTCTGCCTCCAATTCCCCACACTGACATGTCGTTAGCGTAAGTGGATGATTGCTTTTTTCCGTATCGATCACTCGAGTGCCCCCAAAGAGAAAGAGAAACAAAGAGAGAGAGAGAAAGATCGAGACAAAGTGAACATCCTTCTTGCAGTCAGAGTATCCTTAATTGTTCCGGGATCCGACTTCGTTGTTTGATTATCATTCTGCAATGTTATCCTCGCGGAAGCAAGCAGAGAAGAAGAGCAGACGCAAAGAAGGTTGCGGTGCGCTAGAAAAGTGTGTATTTACCTCGGCCGGGAGTCCATAAATTACGGTATCTCTGGCAGCAGGCGCCAAGCATCATATTCGCGAATTCCAGAGGAAAAAAGGCGCAGTTCCCGGTAGGATAAAAGGAAGTAAAGGAGAAAGGGCAAGGAGGAGTGGGTGGAGTGGGGGAGGGACTGGATGGATAGTGGATGGTGGTAGCAGAGAAAGAGGAAGGCTCGACGTAAGAAGAATCGTTCAGACGACTCCAGACATTTTCTTCCTCGGCTTGCTTCCCTCTCCATCTGTTTCTGCTCCCTTTTCCTCCTTTCCATCTCCGTTTTGCACGCAAGATTAATTTTATAGCCACGAACCTTCGGCGAACTGGCATCGCGTGTCGCTCGATGAAAGGACACCCTCTTTCTCTTTCTCTCTCTCCATCTCCCTTTCTCCTTCTCTCTTCTACCCTCTCTTACTTTGTGTATACAGATATATTTGTACAGGGCCTGTTCTGCCAGGAGAAAAAGGCCGGAAGGAAGGAGTGCGAATATCTCTTTTTGCAATCGGAACGCCGAGAGCGGCTCATCGATTTTGTCATCTTTCCAGATGACGTACCGATCTCCTGTTCATTTGTCACGTTTGGAAATCCGGCCTCCGCCTTCTTCTTCCTTTCTACGCGAGTCAACAAAGTTTGGTGACTTCGGTTGCATCGGCATAGGACTGCGTTCTTGATGCTACCGGTTTTCGAGAGTTTGTCTGACTGCAACATTACATGATTAAAGAATCGAAATAATAGGAATATTTTGTTGAAAGTATTAATTTATCAGTGATTTAATTTTCTAAATATTTTTCTTTGTTTTTATTGTAATATTTGTATGATTAATTTTTTAAATTTGCTTTCTGTTCTTCTATTTTAAATATGTATATGTGTATACAAATGATATTTCATTGGAAGTTTTAATTTTCCACTGATTTTATTTTCTCAATACTTTTCTTCTTTCCTCTTTCTCCTCTACAATTAATATTTCTCTGGTAAATCTCCACGAACCATGTAAAGAACGAGATTAATACTACGCCAAACATTATTCACCCACAAATCAATAATTTTAATAAAAATACAATTTAAAATTAACCGTTGGTAGTTCTAGTGTTAACAACACCGGAAGGAGATAGTCGTGAAAAGTTACGGATCGTTTTGCAAGAGCTTAGTTGGAGTCCCGTGGGCTCATTAGTGTTAAGTTCCCCGATTGATTGGAGCACAGGATCCGATATACTTTCCAATCTCGCGGAGAGGGCCTTTGCGCTCGAGGGCGCCGATATAAGTAACCAGAGACGATCTGATTAAGATTTCCTTTGCAGGAAGAACTACGCCGAGAGAAGCGGCAACTGCTTCCGGCTTCCTCTTGATTTCTCGAATCACTGTTACCATGGGAAACAATGCTCGAGAATTCGCAGATTCTTATTATATGTTTTTAATTTAAAATAAATTTGTTTGTTCTGTTTGTTTGTCATGTTATTGCTGTTGGTGTATCTTGGAAACTGTTAGTTAATCCTTGTAAATAACAATTCGCTTTGTTAGTTATAGCTAAAATATATTCATTTAAATTTAAGTTTTTAAAAATATAATTCTTATATTAAACGAATGCTGGAAGTTTTTAGCATATTAAAATGTTGATAATAACGAATTAGAACCGTTGGCAGAATTATATAATAGTAATTAATAAAAGCATTTAAAGGTTCCTTTAGAAATATCTTTAAATGCTTTTATTAATTACTATTTTGTGATTTTACTTGTGATTGTAATTCGCTATTTTCAACAGTACACTAGACACTTAGAACATAGATTTAATACAAAAGCATATTTGTAAAAAGTTATCTTTCAATTATTATACTTTTTCTAAAACTAATGCACCATACAATAGTAATTAACAAAAACATTTGGAAGGTTCTTTGCAAATATCTTTAAAAGATATATTTAAAAGATACTTTTACTTATTACTTACTTACTTAGAACTTAAAAGAAAAATTGCTTGCAACACACGTTTAATATAAACCCATATTTTCAAAGTGATTTTTTTAATCATTCTTCTCTACCTTTCTCTCGGAATGATCAACAGCGCTCACATATTCACCGGGCCAGATAGCCGAGAGCGGCATAAACAGCTTCTGGTGAAATATTGGGATCGGAGAGTCTGGCATTGCCGGTGCGCCGCCCCGCCAGGCTAAAAAAGAAGTTGGCACACTTCGCGGGGGTAGGAAAAGAGCGACAAAGTTTTGGCCGGTGAAGAAGCACCGTGCGAGGGTGTCCCACGAGTTTTCTTGCGAGTTTCGACTCCCTTGGCCCACTTTATTATTCGTGGCACTGCATTATGCTCTGGTTTATGCGTCCCGCATGTATCAGCATGTGGGGGAGCCTATGCCATCGTTGCATCCTGCTTTCGATTACTTTACTCGAACGATAGTCCTGTGTTTTTTATTTCGATTGTCTTGGGATCATTGTGATACATTGACATGACCGAAATTATTCTTTGTGCCTGGTAAGATGGAAAATATTAATATTTATGAAATAGTAATTTAATCAAGTAATGGAAATATTAATATTTATTGTCTGACTACGGAACGCCAATGCAAAGCAAATGAGTACTGCAAAATTTATATAAAACTAGATGTCCTACCTTGATTTATTCGGTTTATTCAAAATGTGCAAGTTTTTGCAAATAATGTGTAATGGATGCTTTTGAAACAGTATTAAGCGTAACAATACTTTTCGCAGCGATTCGTCATTCCCACATGATTTTTTTCAATTTGACAGTATGTCAAAACTGCGGTATCCACTTATTATAAGACAGGTGTGTTGAATACTTCGTTATAAGATGTTTAATTCTTTGTGATAAGGTGTTACACTCTTATGTGGAAGGAAATATCTAACAATTGATAGGATAGGTCGAATTACAATTCAAAAATTAATTAATAGTTTTAGTATTAAATACTTGATTGCAACAAATTAATTCTTCAATTCGTAGATCAGTCGAATTACAATAAAAAATGAATAAATAGTTCTAGTGTTAAATACTTGATTGTAACAGATTAATTCTTCTTAATAGAGTGTTGCACTTTTAAATCTATCCGAGTATCCAACAATTGATAGGATAGGTCGAATTACAATTAAAAAATTAATTAATAGTTCTAGTGTTAAATCTTTAATTTTAACATATTAATTCTTCAATTCGTAGATCGGTCGAATTACGATAAAAAAATGAATAAATAGTTCTAGTGTTAAATACTTGATTGTAACAGATTAATTCTTCTTAATAGAGTGTTTCCCTCTTAAATCTATTTGAGTATCCAACAATTGATAGGATAGGTCGAATTACAATTAAAAAATTAATTAATAGTTCTAGTGTTAAATCTTTAATTTTAACATATTAATTCTTCAATTCGTAGATCGGTCGAATTACAATTCAAAAATGAATAAATAGTTCTAGTGTTAAATACTTGATTGTAACAGATTAATTCTTCTTAATAGAGTGTTGCACTTTTAAATCTATTGCAGTATCCAACATTTGATAGGATAAGTCGAATTACAATTCAAAAATTAATTAATAGTTCTAAAGTTAAATGTTTGATTGTAACAAATTAATTCTTCTTAATAGAGTGTTTTGCTCTTAAATCTATTTGAGTATCCAACAATTGATAGGATAGGTCGAATTACAATTAAAAAATTAATTAATAGATCTAGTGTTAAATCTTTAATTTTAACATATTAATTCTTCAATTCGTAGATCGGTTGAATTACAATAAAAAAATGAATAAATAGTTCTAGTGTTAAATACTTGATTGTAACAGATTAATTCTTCTTAATAGAGTATTGCGCTTTTAAATCTATTTGAGTATCCAACAATTGATAGGATAAGTCGAATTACAATTCAAAAATTAATTAATAGTTCTAAAGTTAAATGTTTGATTGTAACAAATTAATTCTTCTTAATAGAGTGTTTTGCTCTTAAATCTATTTGAGTATCCAACAATTGATAGGATAGGTCGAATTACAATTAAAAAATTAATTAATAGATCTAGTGTTAAATCTTTAATTTTAACATATTAATTCTTCAATTCGTAGATCGGTTGAATTACAATAAAAAAATGAATAAATAGTTCTAGTGTTAAATACTTGATTGTAACAGATTAATTCTTCTTAATAGAGTATTGCGCTTTTAAATCTATTTGAGTATCCAACAATTGATAGGATAAGTCGAATTACAATTCAAAAATTAATTAATAGTTCTAAAGTTAAATGTTTGATTGTAACAAATTAATTCTTCTTAATAGAGTGTTTTGCTCTTAAATCTATTTGAGTATCCAACAATTGATAGGATAGGTCGAATTACAATTAAAAAATTAATTAATAGATCTAGTGTTAAATCTTTAATTTTAACATATTAATTCTTCAATTCGTAGATCGGTCGAATTACAATAAAAAAATGAATAAATAGTTCTAGTGTTAAATACTTGATTGTAACAGATTAATTCTTCTTAATAGAGTGTTGCACTTTTAAATCTATTGCAGTATCCAACATTTGATAGGATAGGTCGAATTACAATTCAAAAATGAATAAATAGTTTTAGTGTTAAATACTTGATTGTAACATATTAATTCTTCTTAATAGAGTGTTTCCCTCTTAAATCTATTTGAGTATCCAACAATTGGTAGGATCGGTCGAAGGTTGAAAGGAGGGGGGGCAGCTTAAGAAATGTTTTGGGGATGACAGGAATTCGGGCTGGAAAGCATACTTATAACGAGATTAAGGTACGACCGTTGAATATATTTGTCGGCTGGTGTGAGGCGTTGGCGGAAGTTCGTTGCCGGTAACTTTGTTGCGTTCGTCAGGGCATTGTTCATTCGGTGTCGCTGGCGGTACGTGACGGCTGGCTGCCGCTTGTCACAAATTTCAGCCCAATTTTCAAGGCTTCGAAGTTTCCTACGCCGCTCCGGCAAGTTTTGGTTAGCCGCTCGCGTCCCCCGAGGAGCTTGGAGGATGTGCCGACGTGGATGGGAGCTGAGAATAAATTCATAATTCCGTTTGTTTCCGTCGCGCCCGCCCCGTGTCTTTCCCGGCACAATCAATTTCACTCGCAATCTGCTTCAACACTAGAACTACCCAAGATTGACGTGTACCTATTTACCCGGGAAAGTCAGAATCACTTGTTTTCGAAAAAGCACGCTACTTAAGAAGGAAATGTTTATGTGTATTTTTTATACAGATTTCGTGAAATTACTATAAAAAATTATTGTTCAAAAATATAAATTATACGTAACATCCTCCTTACTATGAAAATTTAAATATAAAAAATACTTGTAATCCTTTAGTAATCCATAATTGAATCATTTCTCCAGAGCAAGTGATAGCATTACACCTTGCATATTATGCTGCATTTTTTAAAATTGTTACATGTTAATTACAGATATTCCAGTGTTGCAAAAATCATAAAAGTCTATAAAAAACCTTTGAAATATAAACGTTACCATGGTTTACATACAAAGACAGTTAAAAGAGAAAACCAATTATATATTTCAACACAATTAAAAAGTTCAGAGAAATTAAAATATTTCGTAAATGTGTAACAACTACGAATAAATGTTTAAAAAAAAGTCATTTAGACTCCGCCGGAAGTTCTAGTGTTAACTGCGTCGGAAAATTCCACCCAATGAGAAGCAGTCAAATAGATAATGTGAGTTGGGGTGAAACAGCGGATTTTAATACGAAAAGGCGATCGTTTGCAAGCGTGTTTCTTGCGCGCATTGAAATGCAAAGCCCGCCTGCCGTCACTCGTCCTCGCCGGCGAAGACCACTTAAACGCGTGCACTGTGCTGTGACCAAGCAGAGCGAGCACATTCACTTAACAAATTAAAGTAAACAAGCGCGACTCGCTCGTGAAATCGTGCACCGTCCTGGCATTCAGCCAACCACCCCTTTTCATCCCCCCAACCCTCAAGATGCAGGAAATCGTCGTAGAGCTTGTACTTTTTAAGCCTGTCTCGACACCCCGTACATTCCACCCTCCACCATGAATATGCCCGAAGTCCTTTGTCCTTTCAAGATTCGAATGCATCAATCTTTTTGTTTTGGCCTTTCCCTTTAGTTAGTTATTAACACTAATTTTATTTATAGAATAATAAGTTGTTTCGAGAATTTTCTAATGACGAATAGCGATACCATAGTGTCTAAAAGAGAATATTTTATAATATATTAATTATTAATTATTATTCTGTATATACTTTTATATATAAAATTATTTTATAATATATGACTTACTTGTGTGTATAAATTATACATACAAGTAGATACTGTTAATGATTAACAGTAATTTTATTCAAAGAATAATAGGTTGTTGCAAAAATCTTGTAACGATGTGTAGCTCGACCGGCCATTCCTTTTGAAAGTTAATGTTGCTCTTGATGTACTCTGAATGAGTAATAAATATTGCAATCTGAAATCATAACTCTATAGAAAAGAGAAAATCGAATTAAAATTAATACTTTGGATGGTTCTTGAAATTATATCAAGAATTCTGTGCATAAGAAGCTCTTTTTATTCTGTATTTCTATAATTTAAGCGAATATTAATTATTATTATTTTAAGATGTGATTTCTAATGTTTTCTCAGAGATTAACCGGAATATAGAGTGATTCTTTTCAAATTTAGATTCACCCTGCAATTATTTTACAGCTGAAAAAGACCCAATATGATTTATCTATACCTTTAGCTTTTATTAGAATGCAATAAACGCTTTATTTATACTCGCTACTCGGTTGTTTGAAGAGCAACTGTAATCAAATTTAACCTCTGTCTACCAGGTTGAAATATACTTTCCAATCGTGAGAGAATTATCCAAATCAATTGAGTACACTCTGTGATTACCTCGGATACACAAACATACAAACTTTCTCTCTTTATGTATAAATTGGTATAGAAGATAATAATAAGTTTTGCGCGCGGCACGTGCGTCTGGCGCTTGTCTAATCGAGCGTTTCTCTTTCTGTTTCAGGTGAGTCAGGAGTCGATTGTACTTGCGCTAAAGTAAAGGATTAGTCGGCAACACCGAGCGCAGGTATAACTTAAGAATACTTTTGGAGAATCTGAAATAATGGATTCTTTGACTCCGTTGGGCATAAATAGGAGAAATATATCGTACAGTTTCGTATTCGAAAGAGAAGCTAGCGATTTCGAGGGAAGCTGCATTCTGAACTTGAGCAGATCATTCCTCTTCTTCGTCTCTTTGCGAATTCAGGACCAGCCCGTCTCAGTTGAGACCGGCAATTTTTCTTACATGCACTTTCGATGGAAAAAGTACTTGCATAGTATTTGTGGAACATATTCTGTTAAAGAGCAACATTTTTCTCCTTAAATATGTAATAATACATTTTTTTTATACAGGAAAGTGTTTTTGTAAGAAAAAATACATTTTCTTAGAGGAAACATTTTTCTTTTTAAGGAAATGTATTCTAACAATACTGAATGAGCCAATACTTCTTTTACCCACTGCATTTCTTTCTTCTCTTTCATGACGATTGCAAATTAACAATACATTGATTTAAAAAAATGCATAACTTGTTGCAAATATCTTCTAATCTATTGTTCGATCTACCATTCTTTAAGAATTTATATAACAAATTACAAATTTATTATAGTATTTACTTTCATACCCAGTTTTTGTGAAAAATATTCTCTTAAAGAACAACATTCTTCTCCCTAAATATGTAATAACAAATTACAAATTTTTATACAAATTGGTGTGAATTTGTACACAAATAACAATTTATATACAAATCCATTGAACACACTTTTATGTCATCGTATTGACTGATTTCTAAATGGACTTTGCATAGATCATCCCAATAGAATTACCTATTTGTCAGAGGAAATTTTTTCAATGCCATTCTTAACACTTTATTTACCGATAGCCTAATAGTATGCTTTTTCAAAAATAATATATGCTTCTTTTCGATTGACAACGCTTACGTATCTGCGTCCAACTGACAAGCATTCGACATGCATTTTTTTGAACTGCTAATATTTACTTTATGGGGAGAACCACGGCTTCAAAGTTGAATGTGTATGTCCGAAAACATGTACAGGGTGAGTCACTCGCCTTTTAATCATCCCCTTCACACTCGAGTTCCAATTATTTCCATTATTGGTACAATTTGATATTAGAAATAAATGTCAGTGCATGGAAAAGACTCGGTAAATACTCCTTTATATTAAAATTATTCAACACCGTATAATTATACCATTTTCAACTGCCTATATCCATCATTGGCGATTCAAAGGCAAGTGAATCACCCTGTACATACTGTTTCGACTCATATAGACTCGAATTAGAAACCTACATATAATAAAACATTAGAATATAAATCTGAAGTTGAAAAGGATCTATTGATCCTAAAATTCATATCCTTGACAACGGAGTTGTCACTTTCAATATCAAGACAGCTTTCAACGCGAACAGACGTTCCATAAAGAGTGAAGGAATAAACCAGCGAAATCCATAGGTCGCTGGTTCAAATCCGGCTCGAAGGACCAAAAATTATGTTTGAATTGGAGGCTAGTGGATCAGGAGGGCTAGAGGTTGTAGTAAAGTAACGAATTAATAAGGACGCAAGAGAAGGATAAGTTAGTATTAATTTTGTGTTTATTGAATTGCCAAGCTTGTGGCATATTTCCGTTGGGAATACCAACGGCGAGGTATGACCTCTAATGTGAAATGTTGCTGTGATTATTTATTATATTTCCAACAGACCAATGGTCTGTTGGCGAGGCATTCACCTCTAGTAATTATTATCATTCTTTTCTTAAATTAATGATGAGGTATTCACTTCCTTTATGGTTTAGCCAATTAATGCTTACCAGTCATAGATAGTTGTATAATTCAAAATAACTTGTATTTCGCTGGTTTATTCCGTCACTCTTTATGGAACGTCTGTTCGCGTTGAAAGCTGTCTTGATATTGAAAGTGACAACTCCGTTGTCAAGGATATGAATTTTAGGATCAATAGATCCTTTTCAACTTCAGATTTATATTCTAATGTTTTATTATATGTTTCTAATTCGAGTCTATATGAGTCGAAACACATATGTGTATGTTACGTGTGATTATCGATGCCTGGCTAACGGTTGGACGTGCTCTAGCGAGTAACTGTATCGCTGTAGAAGACAAGATTCTGCTATCAACTCAGTAAGAGGTTACATGTGCGTATACCAGCACATTCAGCTCAGTTTATACGTACATGTATCTCATTGAGAAAGAGAAATGAATGGTCAAAGGTGAGAAATAGTTATACTGTGGTCAAAAAAAATATTAGCACAGTCAGAATTTCTCGAACAAAGTTTTTTTCATAGAAATGTTTTTCTTAAGAAAAGTGCTTTCTAATTCAAAATAAAAATAAGTGAAGTTTTGTTTGAAGTTACTAAAAGGTAAAAAGTAATTTGTTTAGATATCGTGATATTCTTGGTGATATGTGATTAAGCAAATCGTGGATCACTCATAATTATATTGATTGAGTTTTATTTATAGGCCAAGAATGTGATGATAACTAAACAAATTATTTTTTATTTTTTATAGCATTCTATTAAAACCATATCGTTGCAGAACTTCAAAATTTTTGCTATTTATTTGTATTTGTATACTTTTTCATCCTCAATTCGATTTTCGCTCTCTAAGGCCGTTTGATAGACAACTCAAATTTGATGAAACATTGCATTGTCACCGCAACTACAAATGTATGAAAATTCTCAAAAATATCAGCTCAGTAAAACAGTGTAAAAATGTATTTCTATTTAGAGAAAATCGTTTCCTTCCATAAGAAACTTTTATTCAAAAACACTGAGTGTGCGAATACTTTCCTTATCCACTGTATACAAAT
Organism: Ectemnius cavifrons; assembly: GCA_964023945.1. Taxonomy (NCBI): domain Eukaryota; kingdom Metazoa; phylum Arthropoda; class Insecta; order Hymenoptera; family Crabronidae; genus Ectemnius; species Ectemnius cavifrons. The sequence continues at coordinate 4,292,004 of OZ030382.1, forward strand.
ACATTCCAACCGTTCTGACTGTATGAATACTTTTGATTCTCACTGTATATATATGGACGCGTGCACGCACTCGGCGTTTCGCAGTAGCGCGGACCGCTAGAGCGTGGTAACAGAGAAAATTACACGTTCGGATGCCGATGTAGCAGCAACTACTCGCGTCTTTCGACCTTTCCCTCGACCAGCAATCCACACACTTACAAGTCCAACAAGTACGTACACGCAGAGACATACACGTTCGGTGCGGGAAGTAGCGGAGCTTCTGGAAGCCACGAATTACTCGGAGCGGTTGCGGTTACGAGAAATTAACCTCCGGCCAGTGGGTGTTTCGCCGTGTTTTTCGGACGTTTAGCGCCGGAATGCTCTTATTCGCCGGCGCACCGAGGATACACACCAAGCGGCGGCGGCCTTTTTGCCTGCCGGAAAGAGACGTCCTTCTAACGGCCAAGCGGTTTTACGGCCGAGGGAAAGAAACGGAGCGGGTCGCGCACTAGTTAGATCGCCAGCGCAGCTGGAAATCAGAGCTTTTTTCTTAGCCCCCGCGCTGGCTCGCGGTCTGCATCCAATGCCACCGGAGTTCCTGGGAAACGACGATTACTCGCCAACTAGATTCCGCACTCCAACCTCGTGGAAACCTTTCGAGAGATCGTAGACATTACTTGGACTCCAAGGCCTGCCATTACTGAGATCGTCGGATAAGCTGGTATTAAATGTAACAACACTCTTCGCGGCGATCCGTCATTCCGACATGACTTTTTTCAATGTCACGTGCGCCATTATTCAATTACTTTTGATTCAAAACTTTTGTATCCACTTTTTATAACACAGATATGTGTATATTGTACTACCCACCTGGGTAGTACAATATCAAGCGGTGGGTACTATCATACATAGTATTCTTTTTATACTCATACTCATACCGAATTTGAAGTGGATATGTTGAACAGTGTAGGAGCTTTTTAGGGGGGGTGCGTTTTAGAGCTGGTGGGTACTATCATAGTATTTTTTCTAAGATATCGAAATATCATATCATAATCATATATGTATATCATATCACAATATCATAATCATACCGAATTTGATGCTGATATGTTGAAAGGCATTAGAGCCTTTTAGAGGGGGTGCGTTTTAGAGCTGGTGGGTACCATCATAGTATTTTTTCTAAGGTATCGAAATATCATATCATAATCATATATGTATATCATATCACAATATCATAATCATACCGAATTTGATGCTGATATGTTGAAAGGCATTAGAGCCTTTTAGAGGGGGTGCGTTTTAGAGCTGGTGGGTACCATCATAGTATTTTTTCTAAGATATCGAAATATCATATCATAATCATATATGTATATCATATCATAATATCATAATCATACCAAATTTGATGCTGATATGTTGAAAGGTATAGGAGCCTTTTAGAGGGGTGCGTTTTAGAGCTGGTGGGTACTATCATAGTATTTTTTCTACGATATCGAAGCATATTCATACCGAATTTGGAGTGAATATGTTGAACTGTATAGGAGCCTTTTAGAGGGGGTGCGTTTTAGGGCTGGTTGAGTGGTGGGTACTATCGTAGTATTTTTTCTAAGATATCGAAATATCATATCATAATATCATAATCATACCGAATTTGATGCGGATACGTTGAAAGGTGAATGAACCTGTACACAGTGTTACAGTGCGTATAACTGAGACAGAACTTATTGCACGTTTTAAGAATGGTAGAATATCGACGATCAATGATTAATAGTTACCAAAAAAACATGATTAAAATGGTTATATAATAGTTCTTACAAAAAACAATATTAATTATCGACACTAATAAGTGCGAGAAAACTGTTTTACTTCGAAAACTGAGTGTCGATTGAAATATTTCGTGCTTCGAGGGCAAATGCATCAGCCTGCACTTCTATTTTTCTTTGGGACACGTGCTGCTCCGAGCACGACACGTTATCAGACGAATAGAGCGGACCCTCGCTCGGCTGGAGTACTACCACGTGTTCCCCGAAAGTAATACACATTGTCATTTGGTCGGCCCTGACTTTTACCTGAAATGCCAGGCAAAGCGAAGAGCGAGCGGTAGTGCGGCGTGTCAGTCGGAGTTCCACCCCGATATTGCCAGGGAGAGACGAAATTGCGGAGTATCGAGTAGTGCCGAACACATTTGCCTCGAAAGGAAACTCTTTCTCCGATGCGTGTACAGGGTGATTCACTTGACGTTGAATCGGCACTGAACTACCCCTGGTTTTGTCAGACATGTATACTGTAATTACGAATACTAATACAGTTTATGTACTATAATATATTTTTTAAAGTATTCAATTCTTATTTTATACTTTATACATATATTTTATTCGTATGTAGACTTATATTTTATACGTATGTATATTTACACACATACATGTAGAAATATTACGATTGCGATGCTTGATTCCTCTACGTATTTCAAGACGCGCATGGGCAGAAATAGAATGTTTATTAATCTTCATACAAACTGAATACTACGCTTATCAACACTTTATTCGACGCTGCGACACTCTTTGCTGGACTTCGCGGTTCTTTTTACCGACATTTTCTCTTTTTCTTCTCTACTAATACAAAAGACAACTTTTTCCTGCTTATCTGCATGTTTGTCGTAAATACGAAAGTAGTTCAACTGATTTTAATGTAACTTGGCCTGCTGTACAAAGTTATGATTGATCCAAATTAGTGAGCATAAAATATTGTAATATTTATTCTTGATACAAGGTGTTTCAGAAGAAGTTAAGAATTGTTGAATTTGATAGGTTATCAAGCTGGAAGATATTTGCAACAAACTATTATTCTTAATTTGTACTACTATAAGGGGTAATAATTCTCTGTCTGTCTTTCTGATTGCGATATTCGAAAAATGGTCGAACCGATTTTAATCCGAGTTTCTCTCCAGTATACAGTTATGTGCCATGCAAACTATAGGCAATATAAAATATCGTCCTACTATTTATTATTTATACAAATTGTTGCGAGAGTAATTCAAAGATTTTAAAATGAAGCGCAATCGAGCAATACATGATTAGAAATTTATTGCAATCTAATATTTTGCATATTAAGTAATTGTTAACATACATATATTAAATAGATTAAATCCAACAAGAAGAAAGATAACTGCAAGATTACACTTTTCTTCAGTTTCCCATTCCTCCTAAGAATACTATTCTCTCTCACTGTATATTAATGAGTCAGAACAATGAGAAACTACAATGTAGACAAATTTGCTTGGTCAGGTTATTAGGGACAGCCAAGAAGGATTAGCGGAAGAATTCGTTCTACCTCAGAGCACAAGAATTAAGGATCTAGGCCATCCAGGCCGTCCAAGTGCCGAGGAGTAGTCGTATTTTAAATTTCGAAAGAAATGCGGTGTTCAGCTTTGCATCGTTGGAAGATCTTTGCAACAACCCATTGTTCTTTAAATTGAATTACTGTTGACGCGCACACGAAATCGGCAACTGGGACAGCTAGTTATAAATATAAAAGTAGCATGCCAAGGAGAATATTTTACCAAATACCAGCGACGTTTTACTTTACGACGACTTACTCCGAATGCGCAACATCGTGCTGAAAGAAATGTTTTACTATTTTCTGTATATTATGCACAATTTCCATATAATATAGTATAATAGAATATAGAATAATTGAAAATTATTGTATTGCACAACATGTATGACATACTTTAACCATCGGTTAATTTGATAAAATTCGGTTGAGTTTATTAGTATTATAACTAATTGAAGAATCATACATGAATAATTTTTACAGTTCAGCCATACATTAAACATATAATATTTTATAATACAGAGGAAAGTTTGGGAAACATTGTAGTATAATAAAATCGCTAAATAATTTCTACTTGTGCTGTACACATAATACTAAATCATATTCGATAGTGTTGATTCGAAGGCAAATGAATTACAAAGTAATTATTGTATACAAGGTGATTCGCAAGTTTTTAACCACCAAAGTTTTCGATTTGCCGTCGCGTACGACATTTTATGGAATTCGGCTGAGTTTACTAATATTATAGTTAATTCAAAAATCGTATATTCGATGCAGTTAATCGAAGAATCGTACATAAACAATTATATATACAATATGATATTAGATATAATACATATATAAAATGCAGCGAAAAGTTAGAAAACATTCCAGTACAATCACAATTACTAGACTTAAATTCCTAAATAATTTATAATTGTTCTATATACATACAGGGTGTTCCGTAAATATCATAAATGACTATAGCCATTTTGTAGAGAATGGGGCGGGGATGAAGATTACTATTTTCAAATTTCTCATTAGAGAAAATTGTAAGCCAATAAGATATATTACACGGTGAAGCCAAGGTTATTGTTTTTATCATCTCAACTTTTTATGCCGTTGCCTAAGTTATTATTAAATAACTCGGAATTGAAGACCGATCGAGAATTCCCAAAATAGCCATTCTCATCCCCACCCACTCCTCTACAAGAAGACTATAGTCATTTAGAACATTTAGGGAACACCCTGTATAGTAAATTATATTCTACACCGTTGATTCTCACTTAACTGAGTCACCCTGTACAGGGTGAGTCACTTGCCTTTTAATCATCCCCTTCACACTCGAGTTCCAATTATTTCCATTATTGGTACAATTTGATATTATAAATAAATGTCAGTGCGTGGAAAAGACTCGGTAAGTACTCCTTTATATTAAAATTACTCAACACCATATAATTATACCATTTTCAACGGCCTATATCCATCATTGGCGATTCAAAGGCAAGTGAATCACCCTGTACGTGTATTACACTGAACGCGCGGTTCGTCGTCTCACAGGACTACGCCCGCAGGAGTCGCGGCAGGATTATGATCGGGCGTACGGTATTTTGAGCGGAAAATGTAACTCTCCCCGTTTATCCGTTGGAGCGATTGTACGATCATAAGGCGGGTTGTACATTGTGTGTGCGCTGAATGCGGAAGTAGAATCGATTCTGGTGGAAAGTTGTGCGTCCGGCCGGCCAGCGAGTGTCTGACGTGTCGCTACGCCAGCCAGACGGAACATCCTCCACGACGGAAATATTCTTTTGCGTGCGCGCTCGCACACTCGCTAAACTTGCTTTGGCAGAACCACGCCAGTCCTAGATAGTCTCTGTCTGCCTCTCTGACACGAACTATTTGCTCGTAGACCGCTATTCTCTGAATGTATCCGCACGTCTATACAAGCTTGTCGTGCTTATAGTCTCTATGGTAGTTTTGTCTCTATCTTTGAAGCTCGTGACTGGCTATATCGTTGCACAGACAGTTCTATAATCGTCTGGCGAAAAAACCTTTCAGTATTGAAAGAGAACATTTTTATATGTTATTTGTAATTATGTAGATATCATTTATAATTATTCTATGTATGACAACATATTTCTTTAAAACTCCTAACGGATCATATCGTTGCATAGACAGTTCTATAATCGTCTGGCGAAAAAACCTTTCAGTCCTGAAAGAGAACATTTTTATATGTTATTTGTAATTATGTAGATATCATTTATAATTATTCTATGTATGACAACATATTTCTTTGAAACTCCTAACGGATCATATCGTTGCATAGACAGTTCTATAATCGTCTGGCGAAAAAACCTTTCAGTATTGAAAGAGAACATTTTTATATGTTATTTGTAATTATGTAGATATCATTTATAATTATTCTATGTATGACAACATATTTCTTTGAAACTCCTAACGGATCATATCGTTGCATAGACAGTTCTATAATCGTCTGGTGAAATCCTTTCAGTGTTGAAAGAAAACATTTTATATATTATTTGTAATTATGTAGATATCATTTATAATTATTCTATGTATGACAACATATTTCTTTGAAACTCCTAACGGATCATATCGTTGCATAGACAGTTCTATAATCGTCTGGTGAAAAAACCTTTCAGTGTTGAAAAAGAATATTTTTATATATTATTTGTAATTATGTAGATATAATTTATAATTATTCTATGTACGACAACGTATTTCTTTGAAACTTCTGACGGATCATATTGTTGCATAGACAGTTCTATAATCGTCTGGTGAAATCCTTTCAGTGTTGAAAGAAAACATTTTATATATTATTTGTAATTATGTAGACATAATTTATAATTATTCTATGTACGACAACGTATTTCTTTGAAACTCCTAACGGATCATATTGTTGCATAAATAGTTCTATAATCGTCTGACGAAAAAACCTTTCAGTGTTGAAACTGAACATTTTTATATATTATTTGTAATTATGTAGATATAATTTATAATTATTCTATGTACGACAACGTATTTCTTTGAAACTCCTGACGGATCATATTGTTGCATAGACAGTTCTATAATCGTCTGGTGAAAAAACCTTTCAGTGTTGAAAAAGAACATTTTTATATATTATTTGTAATTATGTAGATATAATTTATAAAAGAGAATATTTTAATCTATCTAATTCATAATTATTCTATGTAGAACAGCGTATATCTGGCAGTGATTTATAAGTAATTTATAGGTAATTTATAGGTGATTTATTGGTAACTGAATCAAATTGTACGACTAGCTTGATACTAAGCGTGTGAATGAGTTAGAATATATTATATACCTTAAAATAAGAACGTGAAATATGGACAATCAATGATTAATGGTCACTAACTGTTGGGTTCTAGGTTTTGTAATAGTCTTTTATTCACAGGTAATATTGTCCTTTTGCTTACACAACCGCTCAGCTCCTACACATAGAACACACACACAGTACATACACATACACGCATCGTCCATGCTCATAGGTATGCAGCACTACACGAAGCGAATGCTTCAAACACCTTTATTTTAACACTAACAAAAAACTACACGTACGAAAAATAATACAAATATTCTGCAATAATAAATATGATACCACTGTTTTATTTTGAAAATCGGACATTATAATTACACATCAACTTGTCCGTCTTCCGCTTCTCTTTGGATGTATCCGTACATCTAAACAAACTTACCTAGCTTATAGTCACTATGATTGTCTCTATCTTTGAAACTCGTGACTGGCCATATTGTTGCATAGACAGATCTATAATCGCCTGGTGTAAACATCTTTGAGTACTTAGCCGTGTATAGAAGAGATTATTAACCCTTTAACGGTGTTTGACGAGTATACTCGTGAAGAAAAATAAATTAGCTGTTGCTATAAAAATCATAATTATTATAGCAAATAAAAAATGCGTTTCTTCTTTTAGAATAAATAAATTAAATGGGCTATAGCTCTATACATTTTTATGAAAGCGTTGTTATATTATTATATGAGCCGTTTATTTTAAAGTGATCTAAGTCCACTTTATATCAAAGAATTTGCGTTTTATAGAAAACGAAACTCATAGAAAAAACAGTTAGCACAGACTTAAAGGCGAATCTTATATATTGATACATAAGCTGTTTATTGGTCATTCGTCAATTGGTATCGTTTTTAATTTGATTAAAACACAAATTCGTTAATATCTTAATTTCAATATAAATAGACTTAAGTCACTTTCAACATAAATGACTCATATTGTTGTTTTAGTCTTACAATGTTACATATTCATTGTTATCGAACTACTTTTCTCTCTTCGTTCACATATAGATCCAATAATTTAATTCCCGCATAGAATTTTCCATTCGTATTTATCGAGCCTAAAACTGTGACTTTAACTCTTTCGGTTCACTTCATCTCAAATCTTAAAACGAATTCCTAGTATGGGATCATTTGGTGCTCCGACGTCTGCTCTCTCACTTTTACTCCCCTTTTACTGGATTTTTCGGGTATACGAACCTCTAATTTCTAGAGCAAAGGGAGAATCAGTTCCGAACTCTCATCGACACCGAACCTCTATCTTTCGAATCAGCGAAGAACACCGTAGTAGATGGAGCACCAGTCTCTACATCGTGAATAACCGCGATCGTTAGGGAAATCACAGTTCTTTCGTTTGCTTTCTCCCCGTTCAATTCGTAACGTTAAACGAACTCGCAATAAGATTACTCTAATAACATTTCATATCCATTGAAACTTTCATTGTATTTTCTGCTCTATAATTATCCTGAATATATTGAACTTTATTCTAGTTTTCAATAAGGAAATCAACTGTGTAATCATTTCTCGACTCCTGTTTAGTCAATCATATTTCAAGTATTCACAATTGAGGAAACGAGTAATAAAAGATCACACGAAGATACGTCTTCTCATTGATGGGATCGTTTTATAAATTCGCATAGTATTTATGCTTCGATCCCATCAATTCAAATTTTATTGAACTTGACCGTGCCGTTTCCGGAATGATGGGCTTCGAAATTGGCACTTTTAATACGTGTCGCATAGCCAAAACCCATCAGTTAGTCACATTATCGATTATAACAGTTTAACTTTTCTATAGAAACCTATAAAAAAACTAACCCATGTTTCATCAATATTCTACAAACGCGTACAAATTTTTACAGAATTATTCACCATCTCGTTTTTACGTAATACAGTTAATAATACTCAAATTTCCGAGAAATTGAAGACGCTCATTAATTACCCAAACTGAGTGACGTTGCCGCTATCGCCTTCAAGTACGCGTGTATGGGTCGACAATCTATTGCTATATGCAAGCTTGTGTGTGTCGGGGAGAGGTGCTGACAAAAGTCTAGCCCATCGGCAGTATACAAAGCGAAGTTAACAGACTTTTGGCTGGTACAGAAACACAAAAATGTGATTCGTTGTGTAATACGTTGCGATTTATTTACAAGATAACTGTATAATGAGAAGAAAATTGGACTAAAATCGATTCAACCATTTCAAAGTATACCACAAACATACAGTCAAACCTTGTACTTTACATCGGAATATTAACATCCAGCCCGAAAGGAGTTCAAACAAGCCTGATTCGTGAATCGCTGTAATATTACAAGATAACTGTATAATGAGAAGAAAATTGGACTAAAATCGATTTGGCCATTTCAAAGTGTACCACAAACATACAAACATTCAGTCAAACTTTGTACTTTACATCGGAATATTAACATCCAACCCGAAAGAAGTTCAAATAAACCTGATCTGTGAATCGCTGTAATATTACAAGATAACTCTATAATGAGAAGAAAATTGGACTAAAATCGATTCAGCCATTTCAAAGTGTACCACAAACATACAAACATTCAGTCAAACTTTGTACTTTACATCGGAATATTAACATCCAACCCGAAAAGAGTTCAAATAAGCCTGATCCGTGAATCGCTGTAATATTACAAGATAACTGTATAATGAAAAGAAAATTGGACTAAAATCGATTCAACCATTTCAAAGTGTACCACAAACATACAAACATTCAGTCAAACTTTGTACTTTACATCGGAATATTAACATCCAACCCGAAAGGAGTTCAAACAAGCCTGATTCGTGAATCGCTGTAATATTACAAGATAACTGTATAATGAGAAGAAAATCGGAATAAATCGATTCAACCATTTCAAACTATACTACAAACACACAAACATATAATCAAACCTCGTCTTGTACATCAGAAGATTAACACCCAACCCGAAAGGAACCCAAACACAAATCAGCATCAACGTAAAATCAAAAGATCTGCAACATCCCATAATTCTACGCCAATTCCTCGCGAGCGTCATAGAGTCGAAAGATGTTTGGTGGGAAGTTGAAGGTATTGCGAAGTCAAACATTCTCTTCATTACCGCCTTTGGAGTCAGCGTGGAGTTGGCGGTCCAGTGACTTCGGCGCAGCGTATTAGTAGTCATTTTGCGGGCCGCTCGTTTTCCTCGACCGTTGCCGCAGAAGAGAAAGGTAGAGCGAGCAAACTCCGGCAAGAGAGACAGGGAAGTGGAGAGTAGCGAAGGAAAATCAGAGAGGAAACGTAAAAGGGTAGGGAAAGGGGGAAAAAAGCAGACTTTCATAAGGTTTTTCTCGTTAGTGGTACCTTCGCGTAATTAACGCTTTTTATGTGCGCGCACGCCTACACAGAGAGCGAGAGAGAAAAAGAGAGAGGGAGAAAGAGAGAGGGAAAGGATGCCGGAGCAGGCAGCAGCCGATGCTCAGAGTGCGCGCGGAGCGTTGCTTGTTTGCAAGCTTTATTGGATTTCGCAGTACAGATTCGCCGAAAGGAAAAAGTGTACCGTACTCCTCGAGTTAATCCCGGCCGAGCGTATCCGTTATAGCATCGCTGCAACTTCGACTTTCCTCGCTCTTTTTTTTTTTGTTTTTTTTTCACCGAGATCAACCTTTTATCGGCGATATTTTCACTCCGCGCTCCCCGATCACTTTGTTTCTCGTATTTCGATCGTCCGCGATTGCCGCTGGACGCTCTCGCAGTCATACACTGCGAGTAGAAACACGAGGTTTGCTTGATTCTAGCTTATAGGCAAATTGACCGCCATGAGGAGAGTCGATCGATTCTTATAGTTCCGCCAACTATCGCAGGCGAGAAGTTTTCAAACACTTGGTACAACTTTAGTTTTGTAAAGTCGTATTTAGTGCGTCATATCATTGATTGTTACTGGAATAAGAATGCTGGAACTACCAACGAGGGCAGAATAATTTGTTTTATATTTGTTTATAAATGTTAGTTGTTTTTAAAGCATTTTCGTTCATGATATTTTCATTGTGACTTTTAATGAAATATGTTTATGCTTAATTGCATAACGTTCCTATCCTTTTCTTCGCGTGTCTTTAAAACGTTCTTTCTTTTAAAAATGTACTATGCATTCACAAAATGCAATATTGTTACTTGCTTTCGAGAAACAACTAAATTAGAGATGTTGAAAACTAAACTATATACATATTTTGACATCACGTTTAAGTACTAAAAAGAATTTTATGTTACGTCACAATGTTGCTTAATAAATATAAAACGATGCACAAATATAGATTTATTCCTTGAGTAACATATTCTTTTTTTCGGAAACAAGTTCTTTCACCCTCGAAATAAGTATCGGCTAATCTCCAGTAGTTCGATAATTATTTACAAAGATATACTCACAAGCGATTTCAATGTTTTTAATATATGTTATGGAGTACGCTCTCTTGATCATTTTCATATACATATATATGTGAGGGAAACTTATAGGAAAAAAATTAGACAGACTTAAAGGCGGATCTTATATATCGATGTATAATAGTCGAATAATTAACATAAATCTTAATGTAAATATAGTTGTGGTTTTGTAAGAGCATTCCAAATACCTCTAGAGACCTCTAATATAGATGTAACACAGACTTAAAATCCAGATTTAACCAACCTAGACTCATTGTCAGTATGGCTCAGTCTTTATACTGTCAACAGCTCAATATACTACAGTACAGTGGTTTTGTGATAGCATTTCAAATAAGGCGATCTAACAATGAAATTAGAAGAAATTCTATATATTTGCCTTAGTCTGAATTGGTTAGGTCTGAGTTTTAAGTCTGTGTTACATCTGTATTAGGTCTCTCCAGCTATTTTGAATAATGTCACAAGACCAGAGCTATATTTACGTTACAATTTCTGTTGTTTATTCGACTATTATTTATCGATATATAAGATCCTATTTTTAAGTGTGTTTATCTTTTTTTCTATAAGTTTGCCTTACATATATATGTATATAAAAACGATTAAGAATACAACTAATACAAATGTAACATAGACTTAAAACTCAGACTTAACCAACCCAGACTACGGCAAATATATATATAGAATTTCTTCCAATTTCATAGTTAAATCACGTTAATTGAAATGCTATCATAAAAGCATTTATGTTGACTTTGTCTATCTATATTAGGTATATACAGGTATTTAGAATGTTGTCAGAAGACCACAGATATATTTACGTTAAGATTTGTTTTGATTGTTCGACTATTTGGTATGCTCACTAATTACTCTACTTTGGATCATATAAAATCAGCCTTTAAGTCTGTCTAATTTCTTTTCTATAAGTTTCCCTTGCATATATATGTATATAAAAATTATCAGCAGATCGTACTCTATAACACATATAAAAATCATTGAAATCGCTTGTGAGTATGTCTTGTAAATAATTACCCTCAAGGAATAAATGTATATTTGTGCATCATTTTGCATTAATTAAGCAACATTGTGACTTAACATTACATTCTTGTTAGTACTTAAACGTGATCATACAAAATATGTATATGGTTTAGTTTTCAACATCTCTAATTTAGTTGTTTCTCGAAAGCAAGTAACAATATTGCATTTTGTGAATGCATAGTGTATTTTTAAAAGAAAGAAGCTTTTGAATTACGAATGTTATCGAGATTTACCTACATTTTCTGGGTGGCCGAAATAATCTTTTAAAAAAAAATCGAAGAAAAAGAAAGGAAGATTATACAATTAACTGCAATACAATTATTATATCAAAATTATCAGAAGAGCGTACTCAATAACATATATAAAAATCATTGAAATCGCTTGTGAGTATGCCTTTGTAAATAAATACCAGTAGTTCTAGTATTAGAGGAGAAATTCGAAGAGAGTTCAAGTGGAGATGGTCGATCGTAGTCAGACACGAATCACCGTGGGCAGGAAGAGCAACGAGGTGACAGATGCTGCCCGGTAGCATTCTTCGCTTCCGACATTCAGTCGCCTCTGCCAATGGCTCCAATACTTCCGATTGCCAACTGAGAGACGAGCGAGTGAACGCTCGGAAAATAATAGAGAGGCGTCGTCGAAATTGTTTCGAATTCGAGATAGCACAACAAAGAGAAAAAGAGAAAGAGCTAGCACAGCATCTTTCCCGAGTGATTTTGCACCGAACTTGTTATACCGCGCGAGATTAAATGCTGCTCGCCCCCCAAGCACACCGGCTCCCTTCTTTCTCTCGGACCTTAATTTATTAATGGACCGACAGCAGTACAATGCCGTTGTCAGCCGATTTAATTTAGCTGCGGATCGCGCAAGAAGTACCCACTCATTCGGTTGATTCGCCCCACTCTAACCCCCCACTACGCTCGATGTTTGGCCGAGATTTTTCGTGGATTGCACGCTTGTCGGTGGCTGGCGCGGCCGTTCCATTTTTCACCCGGCCCTCTCACAGATAAGAGCCAATCCAATTGGCGTAGCCGCATTCACCCAATGAGTTACTGTGCTCACATAATTTACGGTATTAGGACATTAGGTATTCTCGTGGCGGGATATATGCACTGGCTCATATCTACTTCGCCATTTAAACTACCTGCCAGCAACGGCCAAGAGCGAGAAGGGAAGGCTTGCTTGCTTGCGGTGCTTCTCGGACATCGGAGAATCAACGCAAGCGGTTCACTGCATTAAAGCAGTAATTTACGGTAATACTTCTTTCTCCCCGAACGATATTTTCTCCCGGTAGCATTCCCGCCACTCTCTTCTTTTTCTCTCTCTCTCTCACTCTCTCTCAGTTTCAAACGCGCTTTCCTACACTTTATTAACAGACTGCAGGCTCACTCGTATCCATTATTTTTCGGCCGCTCGAATACGCTGGCTATCTCTAGTCGAAACCTGCTGACTGGTAATCTCTCCAACTCCCTCGCACGAAATGAGACACAGCTGCTCCCGAGAAACTTTTCATCGGCGGGGATATTGCAGTTTTTCATCGATTCCCCGTCCCATGCTTTTTATGGCCTGCCACCGCCGATTTTTTTTTCTCCCCCCCCACCCCCTTCGCTGCTCTTGGAGAAACTTCTGTGATATCGTTTTCATCATCAAGTGGCAGACGAGTTGTGCTGCCAGTGAGGATATATTTGGGATTAGCTGTTATACTTGGCTTCGTGAAGGTGATATTTTGTGTGAACATTAAGGGGGTGTAGGACAGTTAACCTTTACATTTTTATAAATTGTATAAATGTTGATGTGACTAAACCAATCACTTGGTGAGCACAGTCATTTTACCTTTAATTAGTATACTTGTACAGAGTAATTTGAGGTAAAAACATTTAAAATCAAATAAACAATAAGGCAGTTATTAATTGTTAAACATTACAATATTAATTATGCATAATAGTACTCTGCAGAGGATTTCTTTGGTACGGTTGGTCCAGTGAAGATCAGTTTTTACAGAGTTCTTTTTTAAGATCATAGCTAAGGCAGGGACCAAAATCATGCAGATAAGTCATGTGGAAGTTGGTTAAAACCAATTGTTTATATTGTTAACCAATAAAACTCTATTTTCTGTAACTATTTGGTTATGCTAAATGTACTAAATGATTGAATATAATAACAACTGTGGTCCCCGCTGTAACAGGTGGTACAGTGAATAATTGTGCAAAAGCGGAACCCATTTGAGCCAATAGTTTTGGAAAAATCATCCGCAGAGTACTATTATGCATAATTAATATTGTAATGTTTAACAATTAATAACTGCCTTATTGTTTATTTGATTTTAAATGTTTTTACCTCAAATTACTCTGTACAAGTATACTAATTAAAGATAAAATGACTCTGCTCACCAAGTGATTGGTTTAGTCACACCAACATTTATACAATTTATAAAAATGTAAAGGTTAACTGTCCTACATCCCCTTAAGAATAAGTTAATTTAAAATGTAATTGGTTGTATTGTAATGATGTATTGGTCGACTTTGGATTTTTGAAATTTTGTAGTTTCTTGTGAAAGACTGTTTAGGTAATACATTTCGGAATGTGTAGTGTTTAATTAGATTATAATTTTATACAAGAGAAGTATTGCTATGGTTTTGTGGTCTTTTTTGATCTTAAGAATTAAAATAGAATTAATTGATGGAAATAGTTCTCTGAAGTGAAGTATTTGTAAAGCCATGACTGACAGTAAAGTCGAATGAAACGATGAATAATGGGAAGTAATTAAGACGGTTTTGTTATTGTTGTGAATGTGAATTATTAGTTGATGAAATTCAAATTTTTTCAGGTTTTTCTTTACATATTACCAGAATTTCTTTAATGATAGGAACAATGAGTTTTATTGTTGCCATTTATAATATAAAAAATTCAATATTAAAAATAGATCAAATTTCTCTTTTATTTTGATGTATTTCAATTACTGCAACAGTTACAATACTTTTAACTGATCGAAACTTAAACACAATTAATTTGATTGTAAAACTTTCTAGAGCAGTATAAATACAGTATTGGTTTTTATAACAAAAAGTATTATAAATAATAAAATAACATATTTACATGTTTCCTTCACGTTTTAATTACACATATTTGCTTCATTTACTACACTTAGATCTTAGCACGTATACTTGAATCAAAAATCCTAGCAGTATTAAAATGGCTTCAACCACACAAACCTTATTTTTTATATTAACAAAGATAGGAATTTGCAACTACCTTCGTTGCAAATGCTTTCTAACAATGTATAGTCGAATTTCTTTTTAAATTGTTAAATTACTTTTCAAACAAATAACAAATAACAGACAAACCTTCCCTTTTACATTATCAGAATTGAACCACCAAAACCTCTTAACAAAATATTTCAGAAGACTTCCCACTCTGCATTTACCATCGTTGATTCCAAATAATAACCAACATTGCCATAGCTTACATTCAAAAGGAATTCCTTCGTGAGATAATCATTGGAAGCCGGAAGGTTTCAGGCATTCATTCGTTCCTCAAAGTTTCTCCGGCAATGGTGCTCTCGCGCGACACTCGACCAGCGGCCTTTATTCCTCGGCAACGCGTCCCCCGATGATAGGCTGCACGCGTACGGGACTCCGGACGAAATTGAATTTAAATATGAATGAAGAGAGAGAGAGAGGAAGAGAGAGAGACAGGCCATGGCCACGTGGGTGAACACGAATTTACCTAACGGCCATTTCTGCACGGCCGGATATATCAAGTGTAGTCTTTCGCATGTGGAGAAGCTGTATTCCCAGAGCTTTCGCTCGTTCCTCGTTGCCACGCCTCGCTTCTACCTATTTCGAGGGAAAAGTTGAGGGAGCTCGAGGCAACCTCCCGGCACACATACTGTACCTCGATTTTGCCCCGAAAATTACGGCCCAAGGCTTAACGAATTTCTGGACACGCGCGCATTTGTTTGCCCTCCTATTCAACGCGGCACCACGTTCGTCCTCGCATCGTGTACCGGTAGAATTCCCGCACTGCCGTTTCCTGTCAGCGGATATTATGCCGAATTAAATCTCGACAAATCATGTACATTTGCACTTTCTTTCTCTTTCTCTCTTCCTCTCGGCCAGTGGTCTTTTCTCCGGCTCTTTCCTCTCATTTCGTGGCAGACAACGCGCTTGCGAATGCCGCGATCCGCTCCGTCGAGCGAGAAACTCGAGATGGATTACTGGACCGATTCGGGGATTTACTTGCTCGGCGTGTCGCCGCTCGATGCTCGAAAGGAAATTGGCGCGTTGTTGTGAGCGAACTAAAGGGGTGTGTGCGAGGGTGAGCGCGCGCGCGCGCGCACTGTCCGGAAATGAAGTAGTACGTTTTTCTGTTGGGTTTCTACGGGGCCGCGTTCCCATTCGCAGTCTCTCTCGTTCATCTCTGGCTTGGCAGGATGATCGAGATCGGCGCTCTCTCCACGCGAAAATCAATTATTCCTCGGTGCACCGAAAATGCACATCCATCTTGTCGTGACTGCTCGTTTGCTCCTCTTCAGCAGCGCGCATAGTTGCGCAAATGCCCGCTGCTGCCGCCGCCGCCGTCGTCGTCGTCGTCGCTCTGTATTGGTGTGTGTACCCTTTGAAGTGGATCAGTTAACAGCCCCTGATGAGAGCCATGATGGATGACCGAATTTTTTAAGGATATACACTCGTCCAGCAAGCGTATCCCTGGAAACCTGCGAATCCCTCTCGGATGCCTTTTCATCCCATTAATAAAGACGCCTCGGCGCCCTACAATTAAAGAATAAGCAAAACCTTCGACTCGCTCTGCCAGGCACAACTTGCAAAATACCAAGGATGACTTGGTATCTTTGATGGAACATTCATGCTCGTTTTAACTCTTGGATTACGAATGCTCGAGTAGCCACGTGGTTATGTTCTTTACTCGGCTACATTTCAAAAGTTTAAACGTGGATTTTATTATTAGAATTTCGTTGAAATATTATTAATAAATTCTATATCAAATGAACAGAGTAAATAATATTTTTAGTCAAATTTAATATGTTCATTTACCACACATAATCATAATTGTTAATATTATTTCTCTGAAATAATAATAAATATGGTATTTGTTATATTCGATTTTGGTAATTATTATATTATTTATACTGTTGATCAAATTGATTCGGCTATTGTTAAACCTCGGATTGCGAATGCTTGAATAGCCACGTGGCTGTTTTTTACTCGGCAACATTTGAAAAGTTTAAACGTGGATTTTATTATTAGAATTTCGTTGAGATATTATTAATAAATTCTATATCAAATGAACAGAGTAAATAATATTTTTAGTAAAATTTAATATGTTCATTTACAACACATAATGATAGTGATTAATATTATTTCTCTGGAACATTAATAAATATGATAATTGTTATATTCGATTTTGGTAATTATTATATTATTTATACTGTTGATCAAATTGATTCGGTAATTGTTAACCCTCGGATTGCGAATGCTCGAGTAGCCACGTGGTTATGTTCTTTATTCGGCTACATTTCAAAAGTTTAAACGTGGATTTTATTATTAGAATTTCTTTGAAATATTATTAATAAATTCCATATCAAATGAACAGAGTAAATAATATTTTTAGTAAAATTTAATATGTTCATTCATCACACATAATGATAATTACTAATATTATTTCTCTGGAAGAATAATAAATATGGTAATTGTTATATTCGATTTTGGTAATTATTATATTATTTATACTGTTGATGAAATTGATTCGGCAATTGTTACCGTCGGAATGCGAATGCTCGAGTAGCCACGGCGTACGATTTTCTTCGACTAAATTTCGAAAGCTTTAATACGGAATTTGTTATTACGATTTCTTTGAAATAATATTAACTAATTCCATAACAGATCAACAGAACAAATAATCTATTTGCCAACATCTAATATAATATTTACCATACATAACAATAATTATTGATATTATCTCTCTCAAATAATAATAAATATGGTGAATATTATAATATTCATACCGTTAACCAAACTGACTCGGCAATCGTTGAGCGTATGTTAACAGGATTCCATTGATTCCCCGGAAAAAGACGCGTCATTACAGGGATCAGAGTATTCGAATAGACATATGTCGGAATTTAGAGGGGATCGACGAAATACTAGCCAACGAAGTTAGCACACGATTCGAAGAGGGGAATATTTCGTGCCCATGTAAAATGAATGCAATCCCGATGGCTCAATATCAATTTAGATTCCGGTACTCGCTAACTATCGATTTAATTATACGCCGAGGCCATGAAAGCCACCACGCCCAAGTAAATTCTCACTGGAAGTTCCATGGTAGATGAAAACCCCACTCGAAACTAAATATAATGAAGTATAAGTCTACCGGCCGGCGAAACTGACTCTTCCACGTCGAAAGGACTTGTTCCATCGTTGGCGCGCTGAACCCTCCCATTTCCCCCCTCCCCACCCTTTTACCTTCGCCCTCGTCGATCCTCTTCCTGGCCGAGAGGAATCGGAGCTAATTAAATCCATGTTAAAATCCTTTAAACCGACGGCCGTAACTCGCCGCGATTATGTAATCCCTCTTGGCCGGTCCAGTTTGTGGCGCAAACTTTTACATTTATATTCATTGTATTCAGCCATGGATCAATAGGGGGTGGAGGAGGAGGAGGAGGAGTCGGTGGAGGCGACGGCGGCTGTTCAAGCTCTCTGGCTGAAATTGGTAAAGAACCGCGTTAAACTCGCTGTTTCAATGGCTCGGTTTAAGTGACCGCGACTCCCATTTACATCGTGAAAAGTGCCCGCTCCGCTTTTTCTACGTCCTACCAGTTTTTGACCGACTTCGAAAAGGACCAGCGGACTCACTCTGATGTCTTATTCCTCGTTTTTTAATGCTTGTCCGATGGTAACTCGGAGACGGACGAACCAACTGGAATGGAATCTTTTGCATCTTGTAGAAAATGTTTCACGAATGGTTGCATTATAAGAAAATGTTGAATTTAGTTAAAATTAACCATTGACATTGCATAAAAGTCAAACGGAATGTTTTGGGTATTATGTTTGGATAGCCTTTTCAGTTGACTTCAAAAAGGAGCAGATTCGTAATTGGTTGGATATATTTTTGGTTTGTTTGCTTGTTTAATGTGTGGCCAGCGATAATTCTGCGACGGATGAACGAAGCGGGAATAAATTTGTTCTATCTTGTAGAAGCTTTTAGAATCGTTAGCAAATATATATGTATTTATTTAATGTTTAGCATTTAACTTTATCGACATCGTTTTATTTTTGTCGGCGGTAATGAGTACACTGTTATTAAACGACCGCAAACTTTGAAATATGACAAAACAGATGAATCTTTGAGATTATTTTTTTCAAAAATCTTAGGTACGAGTTCGATCAATATGTTTTTTATTACAAGACGCTTCTTTTTCTTAACTTTTAGTAATTTTTTAACTCCTAAATAATTTAAATTGTAAGTACTATTAATTAATTTATTGTAACATGTTCTATTGACCGTGACCACTGCTGCTCGGACCTTGATCATCTAAAATAAAAAAATTATACGTGTTTGGGTAGCGTGTTAGATCCTCTAGAACCTTATAGAATTAAATAAATAGAACATGTTACAATAAATTTATTAATAGTATTTACAATTTTAATTATACGGGAATTACAAAATTACTCAAAGTTAGGCAAAAGAAGCCTCTTGCAATAAAAAAATATTGATCGAACTCATATCAAATATTTTTGACAAAAAAAATCTCAAAAATGCATCTGTTTTTGAGGCTTCCAAGTATGCGTCTCCCTTTAAGACAAGGCCGACTCTTTCTAAGATTATTGCACTCTCTCCAAAACAGAGGGAATTTAGTTAATATAAATCAGACGAGATATATTTCGTACTTTTAACACATTTTTGTTTTGCCTATTTTCAAACTTAATCGACATTTTTCAACCCCTAATATTAATTCGATACTTACTAAATATAAGTGTCAGAAATTACTTGACACTTTTTAGTGCATTCTTATCTTTTTAATCTGTATTCTTCTCAGAATTGGTCAACAATTTTTAACCGTACAACTTTTCCATTGAAACCCAGCTTATTTTCAGTCTTGGCGCGCAGTCTGTATATTTTACGGGTGTTGCGGCGAGCAACAAGCTGCGCCTTGGCGAGAGATCACGTGTGCGACGGCTCGCCCGTACACTCGGCTGGCTCTTCTGCCGCCTTAGAGGCTTATGCAATTGATTCCCGTTCGAGCTTTTAAGTCTTGCCCCCGCTAAGCCGATCGGCAATCTCGAGGAGCTGTTTTCCTCCTCGCTACTTTATTATTCGGCCTCGTGTGTACGCAGAAAGCAGCACGCTCGCTCGATCCGTATCGATTCACCCCAGCCATGTAGAAATGGTACGTAACATGAAGCGGGCTCGTTGTTGAAACACTCGGTAAAGCCAACTATACTGCTTTAAGAGGATGTAGGACAGTTAACCTTTACATTTTTATAAATTGTATAAATGTTGGTGTGACTAAACCAATCACTTGGTCAGCACAGTCATTTTACTTTTAATTAGTATACTTGTACAGAGTAATTTGAGGTAAAAACATTTAAAATCAAATAAACAATAAGGCAGTTATTAATTGTTAAACATTACAATATTAATTATGCATAATAGTACTCTGCAGAGGATTTCTTTGGGTAGCGAAATATCAGACTAATTGCGCAGTTAAAGGGTTAAAAGGCAAGTGACTCACCCTGTACGTACTGTAATTGTAACTGCTTCGAAGAAGACTAGTGCTCGATCTACTACGGTGTTCCTCGCTGGTCCGATTGACAGAGCTTCGCCGTCGATGAGAGTTCGGAACTGATTCCCTCGCTTTCCACTAGAATTTAGGGCTTAAATACTCGAAAAACCCAGTGAAAAGAGGATATGCTGGGAGTATAGGCTCCAAAAATCTGACTACGCTTGAGGTCTAAATACTTATAGGGGGACATAAGTACACCGCTGGATAGTTCACTAAGAGCACGTCGCGATGATCCTCTACTAGAACGTTTTAAGACTTGAAATAAGACGGACCAAAAGAGTCGAAGTCACAGTTTTAAGGCTCGAAAAATACGCATGGGAAAACTATGTGGGAGACTAGCTAGTTATAATTATTGAATCTACGTGTGAAATAAGGCTAAGATAAGTAGTCCGAGGATGAATATGTAACACCCTCATAAAATTGAGATATAACAAAAAAGATATAGATGTCATACAAGAAAGCCAAGTTTAGCGATTAACAATAAAAAAGACTTGGCATGTGCGCACTTCATTGCGAAGCAAAAAGACAATGGGAAATTAATTTAAACCTAAGATTGGCTTTACCACAATTTAAGTTCTTTAAAAGCTTTTTAGCAATATCACACACACGCCAAGTTTTTCTTATTGTTAATTACTAATGCGAGTTAAATCGAGATATCTTTGAATGGAAACTTGGCTTTCTTGTATGATATCTTTTATCATTTTTGTTATATCTCAATTTTGTGGGGGAATCAAACTGCTGCTTGGCGCATTTTTTTTACGTTTTAATGTTTTGGATGGTAGGATATGTTTGAGCTTTTCGTTTTTTCGAAAGTTGCGAAACTAGTGCGTCTGAAAAGGTCATTGAACGCTGAAGAAACCCCGAAGATTACACATACCATAGATGTCTTTATTAATTACCATTATGTGATTTTATCTGTGACAGTAATACATTATTTTTAACAAATAAGGCGTCAAAAATATGCTTTTACGGTAACCGAATGTTCCAAGTATTACAATTTTGAAATAATGAATTGCAGTCTGGGTGAACTCATTTGAAGATACTTGTAAAGGTAGCCGTTTATTAATTAACATTATACAATTTGTTAGTTATGAAAAGTATATAATGATGAAAAAGTATATAATGATGAAAAAGTAACTCGAACATTTTACTACTCAAAAAGTTTTTCAGAAACTTGCGAAACTGGCACATCTGGAAAGGCCATTGAACGCTGAAGAAACCCCGAACATTACACATACCACTCACTCGCGCGCTTAACCCGTTTTTCTCCTCGGCGCTCCAATTTTGGAACACGCGCTTTTTCTCGGTACATCGATCTTCCGCCATGAGTGCATTCGCCCTGGCGACAGCGAGTGAAGCATCTGAATCACAGTCTGTGTGTGTGTGTGTGGGTGTGTGTGTGTGTGTGTGTATGCGCGCGCGCGCGCGTGCTCTGTAAATGGGAAAAACATCGAAAATACGAGGCGAGTGTCAGCGGATAAACATCTTGAAGAAGAGTCTGAATGTTGCCTGAAACAGGAAAGCAGTAAATAACAGGATTCCTTTTTATTAGATGCCTTTTTGTATACTTTTATATTAACTCGTACTTTCTGTCTGTCTGTCATGTTGGCAGTGGTGGGGAAACTGCCAACTCTCCTCCATTGGTTCACCCGTAACTTTATCACCGCAAGACCCTTGAATACAGTGGACTGCTGTCGACTTGTGTCGACTAGTTGCGGTCCACCGATTTGCTTAACTCTAATCGTACCACGATTTGACTCTGAGTCACATTTCTGTATTGAACTTAAATTTTTTGTATTATTTCATATTGCATTTCCAACAATTTATATGATCTGTGTATAATAGTATATTTATAATATAATTATAATAATTTATAATATGATATTATTGATCTGGGTACATATATTTAGAATGGTCAAAATGGTAGAATTAGAAACGGCACCCACTGTCACTTGCACAATAATGGATCGATTGCGTCCAAATTTTAATTGGGGGCTTTCAGCACGATTCTCTAGTGCGCAACAAAGCCGTTCTGCGATAAGACGTTTATTTTTTTAAGGGGGAACAAAAGTATAGTCATTTGAGGATGAAAACTTTTCGAATTTTAACTGTTTTGTGATTATATTATGTGATTCCTTTATTTATAAAAATAAACCAATATTGTTTAACTCTCGCATCGAACTTAAATTTTTTGTATTATTTCACATTGCATTTCCAACAATTTATATGGCCTGTGTATAATATTTTATGTTTATATATAACTTGTTTGGATACATAAATGAATTTAAACTATAAACAAAAATAATAACATTTTAATTATCCCCATGATTCTCATAAGTGACTGAGCATTACATTGTGGTATGATTCGTTAGAAAACCATGTGGTACGATTAGAGTTAAATATCAAACCTTGTGACGTAATTATTTTGTCGCTCGTACAGGGTGAGTCACTTGCCTTTTAATCATCCCCTTAACACTCGAATTCCAATTATTTCCATTATTGGTACAATTTGATATATTATAAATAAATGTCAGTGCATGGAAAAGACCCGGTAAACATTCCTTTATATCAAAATTACTGAACACACATATAATTATACCATTTTCAACGGTCTATATCCATCATTGGCGATTCAAAGGAAAATGGCCTACGATTCGTTAGTTATACGAAATATATAATGGTTAAAAAATACCTTTTTAAGAATATGCTGTTATAATATTTGACGTGTACTAAAATGTTGAAAATGACTTAATAGTAATTAATAAAAGCATTAACAAAAAGCTTTCGGAATTCCATTTAAGGTTTCCTTTTAATGAAGACCTTTAATGCTTTTATTAATTACTGTTATGTGATTTCACCAAAGGCTATGATTCGTTATTTTCAACATTTTAGAATTCGAAATCCGTCTACTATAAAGGCATACTTTTAACATCTTCTTTCTTTTATTCTATCAAATCGTTCTTTCGACATTCCGAGTGACAGACTAGAGTTGCGACAATGGTAGTCTTGAAAGTGTTACATTTCCCTTGACGGGCCGCATTTGACGTTTCCTTCAAACATATCTTTAATGCTCTTAATCGTTATTTATTAATAGCACTGCAATATCTTCTATCATATTAATTATCACTATATAATTTTACTCAAATAATTCATTATTTTCAACATTTTAGTATTTTAAATACTTGAACCGTAAAAGCATACTTTTAATATCTTCTTTCTTTTATTCTATCAAATCGTTCTTTCGACATTCCCAGCGACAGACTAGCATTGCGACAGCGGTAGTCTTGAAAGTGTTACATTTCCCTTGACGGGCCGCATTTGACGTTTCCTTCAAACATATCTTTAATGCTCTTAATCGTTATTTATTAATAGCACAGAAGTATCTTCTATCATATTAATTATCATTATATAATTTTACCCAAATAATTCATTATTTTCAACATTTTAGTATTTTAAATACTTGGACCGTAAAAGCATACTTTTAACATCTTCTTTCTTTTATTCTATCAAATCGTTCTTTCGACATTCCCAGTGACAGACTAGCGTTGCGACAGCGGTAGTCTTGAAAGTGTTACATTTCCCTTGACGGGCCGCATTTGACGTTTCCTTCAAACATATCTTTAATGCTCTTAATCGTTAGTTATTAATAGCACTGAAGTATCTTGTATCATATTAATTATCACTATATAATTTACCCAAATAATTCATTATTTTCAACATTTTAGTATTTTAAATACTTGGACCGTAAAAGCATACTTTTAACACCTTTTATTTTATCAAATCGTTCTTTCGACATTCCGAGTGACAGACTAGAGTTGCGACAGCGGTAGTCTCGAAAGTGTTACATCTTCTTCGACGGAGCCGCCGCGCCGGTACGTCTGTTTCAGGATGAGAAAATCATGCGGGAGAGAATCCTGCCACGTCGCAGCGCAGCTCACGCGCCGAGTAATGCGTGTCAGTGTGCAGCTGACACTCTTTCGTTCCTTACTACTTGCATCTTTCGCTCGGCCTTTGGATATCTGGTGTGCTTATGTCGACGTTTACAGGCACGCATAACTGCGTGCTCGCACTACTGAAACGTGCATCGAGCGCCGATAGTCGGCCTCGCTCCGAGCGTAAGTCCGCTCTCGGATGCACGCGAGCGCGCCTTAAGCCGTTGTCATTGCTATTCAAAGCCGGGACGCACGATTCTTCGCGTATCCACCGCCGCCATTCCCCCTGTCGTTTTGCACTTGCGAACTTTCCCAGTTCTGGCGTCGTTGACACATTTGCCATTTTTTGATTTTCAATAATTTTTGTTGTTGTTCTAGGTTTGTTCTAAATTGTTCCGAAATAACAAGTGAAAAAAACGTTTCTTTGGCTGGACGCCCATTTTTTTTTTTGGAAATGTAATTTTTTTGGGTGTTCCAAGTTGTTCTAGTTGTTCGGAATATTGTTGCACAATATTAATTGTCTTAAGCAACATTTGGCAAAGTTATAGGAGAAACAGTGTCGAGCAACGGAAAGACGCAATTTTATAATAAAGTCTATAGTTATGAGTCGACCAGTCCCAATTTATATATCTAAGCTAAATATTGATAGAACAACCTGGAACAACCTTTAGATTCGCCGGAACATTCATACAAAGAGCACTTTACTCTTAAACGCGTGATTTTTTATAAGTTTTTCTTTAAAATGTTTTTCAGACATTTTTCAGCATTTACTGTGCTATTATCTGCCGGGTGACTCCTATTAATATTTGGACATCCTTGATAAAATATAGACAAACGTTCTCGCTCATTTCTGATTCATTTAAAATAGCAGATATGTACACACGAAAAGCGTAGTGGTGACCGAATATTTATGGCAGTCACTCTACACAGCGATGCATTTATAATGTGTTATAATTATTAAAAACGCAGGGACAATCAATGTTCATCTAGCAGTTCATGCGAACAATAATACAATTAATAAGCAGCAATAATTACGATAAAACTGATTTATTTTGCAAAATTCATAGTGATGGAAAATACTTGTTGATTTTAACGCAAACGCATCACCCTGTACATTGAATACTCAATCAAAGAGACATGCAAAAAAAAGCAGTGGAATATCTCCCCAAAATTCAGAGTTGAAACAACGAACGCTGATCTGCAGAGTCATCGAAATCATCCTGTCATCCCATCAAAAGCCATCGTTGCCGAATATTAAATGGTCCTTGTGTTATATCGACGAGTTGTAATAAACAACTTTTCATCATCCACATTGCTGTTTCACTGTTCGTGATAGAAATAATTGAAACAATTTAAAAGCCGTAATTAAGTGCTCTCAACCACTGATTATTTATTATTGTAACTCCAGTATCATCCACTGATGATTAATTATTGCAATTACTGTAAAATGGGTTGGTGATACCAGAAAGGGGAACGCAATAAATAAATAAATAGATTACCTAAAGCGGCAATCAGTGAGAGGTGAGAAATATTGTTGGACTTGGTGGGAATTGAAGAGTCGCATTCTCCCTTTCCTTTAAAGGAGGACACCTACCTAATAGCTCCAAAAATAGATGTATTTTCAAAATTTTTTTTCCAAAACCTTAAGTATGTTATCGAACAATATTTTTTTTATTTCAAGAGGCATCTTTTACGAAAATTGTAGTATTTTTTAATTCACATACACATAATTAAAATTGTAAGTGTTGCTAATTAATTTATTGCGATTAACATTGTTTTCGCGTGACCACTGCTGCTTGAAACTGGATCAGCCAAAATCAAGAAATGATAATTTTCGTTGTATGCTCTAGTTATATTTTTAATTGAAAAAGGCCTAATTGTTTGGCAAAAGTCATGATATTTCGTATACATATAACCCATTGCCATTCCGTTGCTATTCTTTTTGGAAAAACCCGATTATGTATAGATTCCTAGGTAATCTAGTACGCTATCCAAACACATATCATATTTTGATTTGAAATGATTCAGCTCTAACCAGCAGTAGTCACGGCAATGTTAAAAGGTGTTCCAATAAATCAATTAATAGCACTTATAATTTTAATTATACATCAATTAAAATATTACAAAAATTCCCGCTAATGGTGCATCTAGAATTAACAAAAGATCTAATCTTGTTTTCTATTGCAAATGCATCTATCTGTAAAGCTTCTAAATAGACGTCCTCCCTTAATATCAGTCGATAAACGAACATCATGATTAGTCTGCGCGGCCGTTCTGCAAAGCACTTGCGTGATTCGTCGGGCAAACAGAGAAAATGGGGAGGCACTTGCGCCTCTGAGAGAGTCGGCCGACAGGTAGTTCCGATCAAGCGAGCAGATTGCATTCCCGAAATCCAGGGGTGCGCGCTTATCAAAGTCGATAACGAAGCGGCTGTAGCGGCAGCTAGCAGGACTAGTTGCGCAAGCCGGAGAGAGGAAAGCTCGCTTCAACGAGTGTCTACGAGCGCCGATGTTCAAAAGGCTTCTTGAATACCTTTCCCTCTTCTCTCATTGGCGAGGAGTACCAAGGGGAATCGCGCGCATTTCTCTTCCTCCTTCGGTTTATTTCGTAATGTTCCACCAATTTTTTAATTTCAAAAGGAGGATTTCGATTGGAATACAAACTTTTTTTATCTTGTGGTGGAAGCTTTCAGAATGATCCAGTTATTGAAATTCTCGAATTTGTTTAATGTTAATCGATGATATTGCATAAAAACTTAGTTTTTGTTTGTTCTGGCATAACTGTTTCGAGAATTATCAGATCGGTTTTATACTAAATAGTGTGAAAAAAATTAATTATGGCTTCGAAAATAGGAAATACAAAGATGTGGTAAAATTGCAACATTATTATTAAACGATCCCAAACATAGAAATATATGACACCATACATATTAGAAAGAGTCAGTCTTGTCTGTATATTAGTGATTTCTATTGCTGCTACGAATTTGAGGTTCGTTCGAACTTTCAGAAACATATTTACTTCCACAGAAATAACACCAATAAACATTTTCAGCAAGGTGTAATTAAACATTGAAAAATTAGACAGTTGGGCACTCAAAGTGTTAATGATGAATTATTTCTAATATTAACACATTTGCGTTAACGAAATTTACGACAATAACGTCAATAAACATTTCTAGAAAGATATAACGAAAGACTACAAAAGTCGAAAGTTGGGCACTCAAAGTATCAATGATTAATGATTTCTAATATTAACACATTTGTGCTACGAATTCGAATGAAATTCAAACCATCAAAAATATACATATTTACTTCCACGAAAATAACATCAATAAACATTTCTAGCAAGATGTAACGAAAGACTAAAAAAGTCGAAAGTTGGGCACTCAAAGTATCAATCATTAATGATTTCTAATATTAACACATTTGTGTTACGAATTCGAATGAAATTCAAACCTTCAAAAATATACATATTTACTTCCACGAAAATAACATCAATGAACATTTCTAGCAAGATATAACGAAAGATTACAAAAGTTGAAAGTTGGGTACTCAAAGTATCAATGATTAATAATTTCTAATATTAACACATTTGTGCTACAAATTTGAATGACATTCGAACCTTCAAAAATATACATATTTACTTCCACGAAAATAACATCAATGAACATTTCTAGCAAGATATAACGAAAGATTACAAAAGTCGAAAGTTGGGTACCAAAGTATCAATGATTAATGATTTCTAATATTAACACATTTGTGCTACAAATTTGAATGACATTCGAACTTTCAAAAATATACATATTTACTTCGACGAAAATAACATCAATGAACATTTCTAGAAAGATACAACGAAAGATTAAAAAAGTCGAAAGTTGGGTACTCAAAGTATCAATGATTAATGATTTCTAATATTAACACGTTTGTGCTACGAATTCGAATGAAATTCAAACCTTCAAAAATGTACATATTTACTTCCACGAAAATAACATCAATAAACATTTCTAACAAGATACAACGAAAGATTAAAAAAGTCGAAAGTTGGGTACTCAAAGTATCAATGATTAATGATTTCTGATATTTCTGGCACATTTTCGTTGACCTTTGCTCGGGCCAGCTTGGGGTCAACGAAAGGTAGAGGGAAAGAGCAAATAAGAGTAGGAAGAGAGCGAAGTCAGCGGCTTCCCTACGCCAATGTCGACCTGCATCGATGTGTACACCGTGCCGTTGTAAGCAAGCAAGCGACTAAGCCGTCGAGTGCATCGAACCCTGTAGGTGAAAGTGAACCAAAGTGGTTCTCGCACGTTCCCTCGTTCCTTAGCCGGGGAGTCCGCGCGTATGCAACCATGTATGAAACCGCCCGGCCTCTCTTTTGCGAAATCCCCGAGCGAGTTGTCGAGGTTAAGGTAGTTGCGGTGTGGATTTGTTTCTTCAAGAATTTTTTAACATTTCAATTATACATGTATACTTAGAAATCGTATCTAAAAGCTGGCGCTATTTAAAGCAAATTCTCTGCTCCAAACTTGAGATAACTGCCGTCGAAGTTAACACTTTTTGTAGGTATCTGCTAATGACTTATATCCAACTTTTATCGACTTCAAAAAAACGAGGCACTCAATTCGACCGCTATATATTTTTTTTACTATTTTATCTTCTGCTAGGATTTCATTAAAAAGTTATCCACTAGTAGAAGAATACAATATGAACATGAATAAAAAAAATCAAAAATATTCTCAACTTGATTTAAAGGATACAAGTATTTAAAGTAGAAAATTTGGAGTGGTTTTGCTCGACTTTTGACGCGATCGTCGCGCCGTACATCATTTGACTCGTATTATTCGTGGTTCACTGCATACATCGTAAGATCGACACAATCACCTTAAAAATAGATGAATTTCGGGAACTATTTGTCAAAAACTTTACGTGATGTAATCGATCCATATTTTTTTATTTCAAGAGGTATCTTTTGCGGAAATTTTAGTAATTTTTTAATTCATATATAATGAAAATTCTGCTAATTAATTTATTGTAACACCTTTTTTTAACACTGCTTTCCTGTGACCACTGCTCGGTGCCGGGTCATCTAAAATCAAAAACGACACTTGTTTGGACAGCGTACTAGATTACCTAGGAGCGTATACGTAGAGTCAGATTTTTGCACAGAAAATTGCAACAGAATGATAATGCGTTATATACGAAATATCACTTTTTTACCAAACAATTGCTCTTTTTTCATTTAGAGACAAAAATAGAGCTTATAAAAAAATTGACTCTAATAGAATCCCAGAAAATCTAATACGCTATCCAAACGCATATAATTTTTGTATTTTAGCTGATCCAGTTCCGAGCAGCAGTTGTCACTTCGAAACAATGTTAATGACAATAAATTAATTAGTAACACTTACAATTTGAATTATACATTAATTAAAAAATTACTAAAATTTCCACAAGAAATGTCTCTTGAAATAAAAAAATATGAATCGATCAAATCACGTAAGGTTTTTGTCAAAAAATCTAGAAAACACATCTAGTTTTAAGGCTTCTAAGTAGGCGTCCCTCCTCGGCTCGACGCGGATTATGCACCGCGAAATAAGAGAGAACCACCGGCAGATCTCAGATAGTAATCGCACTAGGTAATAGGAGATCGGCCTGTTATCGCGATACGCTTAGAATTGCTGATAAATCGATTAGCCGAGTGCAAACAGGCCTAATGAGAAGGTGTTGGTAAACTGGTCGGGGTAAATGCATGTCCGATTGACAGGTTTAATCGTTTGCCCAGCAATTACCGGCCTATAATATCTATTTGCACCTGCCAATTAAGAATATCCCGATAATAATTGTGACCACTTTGCGGAATCAGGAATCGTTCTGTTATATTTAATATTATTTATTATACCCACGGATTAACGAGAATATTCGGACTTTAGTATATGGTAAACGTTATGATTTGATCTTTCCGCAGGAATGAGTCCACAAATGAAATGGTTCTACCGCAATAAAATTATAAATCAAATGTATACAAGTATAATTAATACAGAAAAAAATGTTATGTGTATTTTCCAAATATTATTGCCACCCGAAAGTATGAGAATATTTATTTTATTCATTGTTTTTATATAATGTATGTAATTCTGTAAATTAATTATACAGCTTTGTTAACAACGTTGAATTATTCATTGTTAAAAAAATAACCAAGATGGTTGCTGTATAAACAACTGAAATATCAAGTCATAAGGAAAAATTCTTAGTAAATATTCAATGATTCTGAAGTTACAAGTACGACGCCATATGAAGGCAAAACTGACTCTTCCTAACATTAATGCGACGTTTTTAAAACAGGAAATTTTTATTAAGTATCAACAAAGTAGGAACTATTTTATACTTTTTGACATACTTTTCGTTAACTCACTTAGTTTTAAATTCAGTAAAATACCCGCAATAATTCCAATCACTTTTCCGAAATCCAAAATCCTTGTATTATGAATATCTAATATTATTTATTACACTTTTTACAATGCTGAGCAACGGAGATACTCGAAAAACATTATCACTTGACATTTCAGTTGCAATGAAGTCCATTAATGCGACGCTTTCAAAACAGGAAATCTGTATTAAGTGTCAAGAAAACGGAAATTATTTTATACTTTTTGACACACTTTTTGATAACTCACTTAGCCTTATATTCAGTGAAATTGACAGGTTTAATTGTTTGCGAAGCAATTCCCAGATCTATTTGCATAATTCCAACCACATTTCCGAAATCCAAAATCCTTGCATTATGAATATTTAATATTATTTATTACACTTTCTACAACGCTGAGCAACGAAGATACTCGAAAAACATTATCACTTGACATTTCAGTTGCAATGAAGTCCATTAATGCGACGCTTTTAAAACAGGAAATCTCTATTAAGTATCAACAAAACAGAAACTCTTTTATACTGTTTGACACACTTTTCGTTAACTCACTTAACCTTAAATTCAGTAAAATACCCGCTCGATTGACAGGTTTAATCATTCGCGAGGCAATTAGCAGCTCACATCTATTTACATACACCGCTCAAGATTATACCCGGGTAATAATTCGAGCCACTCGTCCGACTCTCGCCGATTCGCTGGCCTTTCATAGTTACTACTGCTTGGTCGAGGGGCCGTTTTTTCGGTGCTCTGCACTTGTGCAAACCCGGCGCGCCGCGCAATCTCGGCGGTCGTCGATAACGAACACAATAAACTTCGCTGAACTCTGATCCAGCGCGTAGCGAGCAGTGGCATTGCAGGGACAAAAAGAGAGAGAGAGAGAGAGAGTTAGTGGAATAATTAAATCAGAGCGTGTGCAGGGACAAGCGGGCGAAGCGGGTACGCGTATCCAGGCTGATAGCGCGCGTAGAGAAGAGTCCAAGGCCGAGCAAAGCGGAATTGGATATTCCGTGCGCGGACCGAGAGAGTAGCGCGCTTCTTTTTCACGGCGTTTACCTCGTAATTAAACGGGACACAGCGGCCGCGCGCGCGCGCCTCCGCCTCTGTTTGGCTTCGAGCTTGTTCTTTCGCGGGCCAACGGCCGGTTCGATCGGATTTTATCGAATTAATGGCGCAGCGCGAAAGGGAGTGCGCACCGCGACGAGTACTGGCGAAACGCACTGGGCCTCTGTCAACCTGCCTTCACGCATATGTATAGTTTGTACTAGTACGTAATCCATTGGATGAGCTAGTACGTAATCCTTGGGTATCTTTTGTGCTTGAAGAATTCCAAGTTTGTTGGGATGCGAATTTTTTGTAATCATTTCTGATCACTTTGGATTATTCGGTTCGATGGTTATTGTGTTAAGTAGAATGGAGATTTCCATGGAATGGAAATAAGGAATATTTATTTTTTGCGCTTAAAGAATTCGAAGTTTGTGAGAATTTGGATATTATGATTAATAATTTTCGTAATTAATAACCTTTGCGTGGCTAGACATTTGACATTCTTCTATGTTTTGCAGTCTTTTTTCAGTTTTTGAGTGTGATTTTATTTTTTGTTATTAATTTATAAAGATTATAATTAATACAGGAAAATCAATTTTGTATAGCATGCGGATATTTTTGTCATCCAGTAAAGCATTATTTAGTTTAGCAATTATTATTATACAATATGTTAATAAAAATGCGAATTTTCCCCAATAATTTATGATCACAAACGAACTTAATCTTCGGGCCAAATATTTTGAACTACACGATATAGTACTTTAGTTTCGGGGTCGAGTCCTATTAAGGGGACACACGCATCTTATGTCATCTATTTATTAATTATTTAAACTTAAGAGTAATCAATCATGCGTAATTTTTTCAACATTTGCTTTCAACCTTTCCTTTTTGACGCCGTAATTAGTAAGGAAACATTGTAAACAATCTCACAGCAGTCAAAACAATTGTTATCCTACACAAAACCTAACAAAAAATTATGTTAGCAAAAATGTACACCGCCAATTAGACTTTAAGCTCGCATACAAAATCATTATACTATTTAATTCTTGTAATAATCCATAAATTATATAATTCTAAGTTACCATGACAAAAATAACGTTCGCATAGAAAATCATTACACTATTTAATTCTTGTAATAATCCATACTTTATATAATTTTAAGTTACCATGACAAAAGTAACGCTCGCATACAAAATCATTATACTATTTAATTCTTGTAACAATCCACAAATTATATAATTCCAAGTTACCATGGCAAAAATAATGCTCGCATACAAAATCATTATACTATTTAATTTTTGTAATAATCCATACCTTATATAATTTTAAGTTACCATGACAAAAGTAACGCTCGCATACAAAAGCATTTAACTATTTAATTCTTGTAATAATCCAGAAATTATATAATTCTAAGTTACCATGGCAAAAATAATGCTCGCATACAAAATCATTATACTATTTAATTCTTGTAATAATCCATAAATAATATAATTCAAAGTTACCATTCCAAAAGTAAAAAAGTTATATTTATAAAAAAGACACACGCATCTCTCTGACTTCAGTGGTCCCCGCGCCAACTCTCTCTCTGTCGCCTCGGGCACTGTTTGGCTTCGAGCTTGTTCTTTCGGGCGGTGACGATGGGATTTTATCGAATTAATGACGCAGCGCGAAAGTGTAGAAGCTTGCAAAAGGCGCGAGGCCTCTGTCAAGCTTGCTGGACTCTGGTAACGAGCCGCCCGAGTATCGACGATGCCAGCACCGCCAATGGCACAATCCCCACGACGATCGATCGATCGGGACACGCCGAGAGTTTAATTACGATTAAGTGAGAGAAGGCGAACGAGTGAGCGGGCGCGAGCGCGCTCGCGCGCTTCCGACACTTGTACGGTGTCATTGTGCCGCTTAGCGCGCACCTCCCGCTCGATAAATACATTTGTTTTAATCCCTCGACACTAGCTAGTCCGCTGAAACCAGTCCCCTCTTAAAACCCACGCTACGCCACTCGACTTTAATTCTACCTTTCCACCGGCATCGTCTTAGAAACTTTGTCGCCTTTTTGCCGATCCTACCAAGTGTTTCTTACAAGCTACCGGTATTCGATGCTGGGGACTAATTTTGGTAGTTCTGTTAATTCAAATGAGCTAGTTTCTACAGTCGTCTGAGAAACTTTGTCGTCTTTTTGCGGATCCTACAAGGTGTTTATTCGAAGCTACTGATGGTGGATTTCGAGGACTAATTTTGGTAGTTTTGTTAATTCAAATGAACTAGTTTCTACAGTCGTCTGAGAAACTTTGTCGTGTTTTTGCGAATGCTACATGGTGTTTATTCAAAGCTAGTAATGTTGCATTTCGAGGACTAATTTTGGTAGTTCTGTTAATTCAAATGAGCTAGTTTCTACAGTCGTCTGAGAAACTTTGTCGTGTTTTTGCGGATCCTACATGGTGTTTATTCGAAGCTACTAATATTGGATTTCGTGGACTAATTTTGGTAGTTTTGTTAATTCAAATGAGCTAGTTTCTACAGTTGTGTTAGAAACTTTGTCTTCTTTTCGCAAATATTTCCAAACCGTCCCTTGAAGCTACTTGTGTTGAATTTCGAGGATTAATTTTGGTAGTTTCATTAATTTCTGTAAACTGAGTTATACAAGATTAAAATAACAAGATGCAACTGTTGTCGACATTAATTCTATCGTCTCACTGTTGTATTCTTTTTGCGGTTGCTACAAGGTGTTTCCACGAAGCTACTAATGTTGGATTTCGTGGATTAATTTTGGCAGTTCTGTTAATTCAAATGAGCAAGTTTCTACAGTTGTGTTAGAAACTTTGTCTTCTTTTTGCAAATATTTCCAGACCGTCCCTTAAAGCTACTTTCTGTTGAATTTCGAGGATTAATTTTGGTAGTTTAATTAATTTCTGTAAACTGGGTTGTACAAGATTAAAATAACAAGATGCAACTGTTGTCGACATTAATTCTATCGTCTCACTGTTGTATTCTTTTTGCGGTTGCTACAAGGTGTTTCCACGAAGCTACTAATGTTGGATTTCGTGGATTAATTTTGGCAGTTCTGTTAATTCAAATGAGCTAGTTTCTACAGCCGTCTGAGAAACTTTGTCGTGTTTTTGCGGATGCTACATGGTGTTTATTCGAAGCTAGTAATGTTGCATTTCGAGGACTAATTTTGGTAGTTTTGTTAATTCAAATGAGCTAGTTTCTACAGTTGTGTTAGAAACTTTGTCTTCTTTTCGCAAATATTTCCAGACCGTCCCTTAAAGCTACTTTCTGTTGAATTTCGAGGATTAATTTTGGTAGTTTAATTAATTTCTGTAAACTGGGTTGTACAAGATTAAAATAACAAGATGCAACTGTTGTCGACATTAATTCTATCGTCTCACTGTTGTATTCTTTTTGCGGTTGCTACAAGGTGTTTCCACGAAGCTACTAATGTTGGATTTCGTGGATTAATTTTGGCAGTTCTGTTGATTCAAATGAGCTAGTTTCTACAGCCGTCTGAGAAACTTTGTCGTATTTTTGCGGATGCTACATGGTGTTTATTCGAAGCTAGTAATGTTGCATTTCGAGGACTAATTTTGGTAGTTTTGTTAATTCAAATGAGCTAGTTTCTACAGTTGTGTTAGAAACTTTGTCTTCTTTTCGCAAATATTTCCAGACCGTCCCTTAAAGCTACTTGTGTTGAATGTCGAGGATTAATTTTGGTAGTTTAATTAATTTCTGTAAACTCGGTTATACAAGATTAAAATAACAAGATGCAACTGTTGTCGACATTAATTCTATCGTCTCACTGTTGTATTCTTTTTGCGGTTGCTACGAGCTGTTTCCAAGGTGCTACTAATGGTGGATTCCGGAGACTAATTCTGGTAGTTTAGTTGATTTGAATAAACTGGTTTATTCAAGAATAAGACAACACGACGTAATTGCGGTATACCAAAGGCTTGTTGACAGAGGCAACCGCGATAGTATTGTCGTAGACAATGAATATAATTTCGATAAAGACCGATTATCCCTTAAGCTTGTTGTTGGCCGTTCTTTTGGTTGTTTGAAAAAAGATAAAATAATATAGCAGTCGAATTGAGTTCCTCCTTCTTTTCGAAGTTGGTAAAAATAAAATTGTCTCTTTTGGGAAGCAATTCCAGTCGATTCTGTTGTTTTTAATGAGTGCAAGAAATAGTACAAAGCTGCTACATTTTATATGTATTTTTCAATCAAACCGTTTGGATCGTTGTTTAGTGCAGAAAATAATTGCAATTTGAAAATTTATAAATATATTGTACATATGTGTAGTTTATCGACCTGTACTTGACAGTTTTGATTGAAAGGCAAGTGATTTTAACCATCGATTTTTCAATTTGTCATCGCGTATGGTATTTTCTAAAATACGGTTAATTTTGTTCGTATTATAATTAATTGCACTTATCGTACATGGACGATTGCAACATTTCTTCTATACAATGTATATACATTATCCACACGAATGTTACATGTATGCGACACATACGATGGAGAGAAAAGTTGGGACAGGTTCCAGTATAATTAAAATTAGTGTATCAATTACTAATTGTCCTGTATACATAGTGTAACAAATTACTGTGGAAAGTATTGTTTCAGAGACAAATGAATCACTCTGTATTTCGTTAATCGAGCCAATGCGGATTACCAGGAGTTTCAATGTACTTTGAAAGCTTTCTTTCGCCTTGATTATAAAATTAGTGTATAATTTATAATTTTTCGATTCACATTATAGTAAATGGATGAGCCTGTATTACGTTAATGGTGCCAATGCACATTGCCAGGAGTTTAAATGTACTCACAGAGCTTTATTTCGCCGGTGTCACTTGGCACGTACCGGGTGAGTCACTTGCCTTTTAATCATCCCCTTCACACTCGAGTTCTAATTATTTCCATTATTGGTACAATTTGATATTGTAAATAAATATCAGTGCGTGGAAAAGACTCGGTAAATACTCCTTTATATTAAAATTGCTGAACACCGTATAATTATACCATTTTCAACGGCCTATATCTATCATTGGCGATGCAAAGGCAAGTGAAACACCCTGTACATGCGACACGTTCTAGTATAATTAAAATTACTGTACAATTTATAATGTTTCTACATACATTTAGTAAACGAATGAACCAATACGGATTGCTACGACTTTATGCTTCGAGAGCTTTTTTTCTCAGTGTCTCTCTAGTATAATTAAAATTAGTGTATAATTGAGTCGTTAATTTAGAAAGTGATCTAAGTCCACTTTATATTTAAATTGAGATATTAAAGAATTTGCGTTTTACAGAAAACGAAACTTATAAAAAAAAGTTAGCACAGACTTAAAGGCGGATCTTATATGTATATCGATACATGAGCCATTTATTGGTCATTCGTCAATTAGTATCAATTTTAATTTGATTAAAACACAAATTCTTGAATATCTCAATTTCAATATAAATAGACTTAAGTCACTTTCAAAATAAACGGTTCAATTTATCATTTTTCTGCATACATTTAGTAAACGAATCAGCCAATACTTCGCTAATGGAGCCAATACGGATTGCCAGGAGTTTAAATATACACACAGGGCTTTCTGTCTCCGGTGTCACTTGGCAAGTCGCTCATCAAACAAGATGTCTCTCTAGTATAATTAAAATTAGTGTATAATTGAGTCATTAATTTTGAAAGTGATCTACGTCCACTTTATATTTAAATTGAGATATTAAAGAATTTGCGTTTTACAGAAAACGAAACTTATAAAAAAAAAAAAGTTAGCACAGACTTAAAAGCGGATTTTATACGTATATCAATACATGAGCCATTTATTTCATTCGTCATTCGTCAATTGGTATCAATTTTAATTTGATTAAAACACAAATTCTTGAATATCTCAATTTCAATATAAATAGACTTAAGTCACTTTGAAAATAAACGGCTCAATTTATCATTTTTCTGCATAAATTTAATAAACAAATCACCCAATACTTCGCTAATGAAGCCAATACGGATTGCCAGGACTTTATGCTTGAAGAGGTTTCTTTGTCCGGTGTCACTGGGCGCGTGCACGCTCCTCGCTCCTCGGGCGAGTTTACGCTCGGCGCTGAGACGGAACATCGATTTTCGCGTATCACCGCATGCGATATGCGCGCCGCGCGGCACTGTTGTCATGCGTGCCGCATGCGTTCTCGCGTGCAACGCACGATACGCGATGGATGTTTGTCCTCTCTTCCCCAGGGCACCGCGCGCCTCGCACCGCCACGAACCGCTCCCGCTTTCCCCGGAGCTATTATATCCCCGCGGCCGTAGGAGGCAGCTGCGAGAACATGCACTGACGAGGCTATTATCAGCGGCGATAACGCACTAAAATAGACGGCAACCACCGAGCTGATTGTGGGAGACAGAAGTTCAGCAGGGTACCGTCGCCTGGCCAAGGAAGCCAACCATCATCGTTAAGACTGATTCTCAGGCTCGAATTATGCCGTGTATCGTAACTCGGAAACTTGCCTGATAAGTGGAATGCCATGACGGAAACAGTTAACTCCTTCGTAGTGTGGAGAAAATGAACTTTACGTGCCATTTTTGGGTAAAAAAAAAGAAGTTTATTATATTTATTTAATTATTTCAATATTGATGTTTGTAAGGTCGCTTATTCTTTAGCAGTTTTTCTGGTGGGTAATAATTTAATATAGATATATGGTTCGTTAAATTGATTTGTCATGATGGACCCAAGTTTCATATTTATAGAGTCAAGACACGAATTCAAAATTTGCGATCTCAATGTGTTAGCGGTTACATGGTTAAGATGGTTGTCCTGGGTCATAGTATCGAAATGTCAAACATAAGAAATGACTATTTCCTTAATGATCTCATCATCATTACTTTTAGTTAGCTTTGTACACTTCGAACACTTATACGCACAATTGTTTCGATTATTTTTTTCTGGCATTTATATTATATTTTCTATAAGCCTGTATTTTTTATCGAAATTTTAAGATCTATTTTGATGCTACAATTAAAAGTGAGTCATGTTCAATCGAAAGTTAATGGGTAGCAATTCCCAGAAAAGTGATATAGCACGGAAAGCACCATAAATAATCGTAAATAAGTAACACGAAAATTGACTAAAAAGTTCAAAACAGACAACAACCACTGAGTTGATTGTGAGAGACAGAAATTCAACAGGGTTCCGTCGCCCGTCCAAGGAATCCAACCATCATCGTTAAGACTGATTCTAGAGTTGAAATCATACCGCGAATGGTAACTTGGAAAGTCGCCTGATAAGTGGATGTACCGGGTGAATCACCTACCTTTGAATCACTACTGTCAGAATAAAGTACTATGTATGAGATAATTGTAAATTGCTGAACAATTTTCTGTATATCGGACTGATTTCCAACACTATGCTAGAATCTTAGTATTATATGTATTTTATATTATTCGTATGTATAATGCATCCAGTATGATGCACAGGCACATCAGATAGAAAGTGGTGTACATTTAAAAAGTAAATGAATCATCCTGTACAGTCAGTAACGATAATATACGAACAGTAGTATTATGTATAGGAAACGTTATGTGTTTCAGTTGTTTAAAAAGCAACCGTCTTAATTAGTCTTTCTAGCAACGTGTCCTTAAATAAATTAATTTGGCCATAATGTATTAAGTAAAATGTATACCAGTATAATTAAAACAAGAAAAGTTATATTGTGTAGTGTCGTCCAAAAACAATGTATTATTTACTTTATGAATTGTCATGATACATATAATATTTAATTTTTTTGTTTAATAAGTTACATGTCTTTCTTAACAATGTTGAATTAATTGTTAGAGAAAATAGCCAAGACCGTTACTTTATAAACAACTGAAACATCAAGTCTTAATATTAGCGATATGTGCCTGAATATGATTTATTACTCACCACGTATATTAGTAGGATAAGGTTGCTAAAATCGCAGCCATTCCTAAATCGCATTCCCCTGTCTAAAAATTCAAACGCAACGCTATCTGATTTTTTATTAAATTAGTTTACACAATTAGTATTTTATTTAAATTAGTTCACATACAATTAGTATTTTTTTATTGCTGCCTTTGAGATTAATGCTTCGGTCGAAAGTACTAATTTATTTAGTCAGCTGCCCCAACAAATAACATGTAATAATTTCATTTTGCTCTACTTGCAAAATCCATAATAAAATTATAATTTCCAATTAGAGAGCAATTTTGGCAACCTGCGGTGCAATTTACGATAACCGCACGACTTCGGTTTGCAAAATCAATTATTTTCAATCTGATTATCATACATTAAAATATATAAAAAAAAATTACATAAGAAAATGGAAATACCGCCATTTGTTATAACACACAATGTACAAAAACACGATTCTCCATTTCCGAGTAATAATCCTTAATGCAAAAACTAGGTCGATTTAGGCAACCTAACCCTATGTAATCGAGTGGACATACTAGTACGTAATCCACAGGTGACTTTTGTGCCGGAAGAATTCGAAGTTAGTGAGAATGCGAGTCTTCTGGAGTAATTCCCGGCCGCAAACGAACTTAGTCTTCGGGCCA
Source organism: Ectemnius cavifrons (assembly GCA_964023945.1). Lineage (NCBI taxonomy): Eukaryota > Metazoa > Arthropoda > Insecta > Hymenoptera > Crabronidae > Ectemnius > Ectemnius cavifrons. The sequence continues at coordinate 4,332,861 of OZ030382.1, forward strand.
GTTATTTTGGATTACGCGGTATAGTACTCTAGGTTCGGGGTCGAGTCCTAATGAAGAAGGCACGTGCGGCTCCCTGAAGCCGGTGGTCCTCGTTCCAACTCGCCCACTCTCTCCCTCTCTCTCTCTCTCCTTCTCTGTCTCAGCTTTGTCGCTCGTTGTTCCATGGCAGAAGGCGCCCGCGCACTCTCCCGGCACGGCAAGGGCAGAGCTTTCGACCAACTAGAGACAGTTTAATTAAGCGAAGCCGGCATTACGGCATTGGCGAGCACCCACGTCCTCTCTCTCACTCTCTCTCTTACTCACACACACTCTCTCTTAGCTGAACTCAGCTTATACGTGTGTCGGTGCAGATGCGTGCAGGTTTCGTACAGGTCGGCTCGTGCCGGTGCACTCAGCCGCTTAGGATCAAGAGTTTAAATAGAGCGGGCTACTCCGCCTAAATGTATATTCACCGAGAGATATAGCAGCCTGGATATATTCTCCTTCTCCAGTAGAAACAGCGTCTTTCCTCTTTCAGTAGTTGAAGTTCTTTCTCCGCAGCTGGTGAGAGCGAAGAGCGTGTATTTTTCTTAGCCGAGAGTACCGATGCGAGTCTTTCGAGACTGATTCCTCTTAGCAGAGAGTAATCGGTTGCTGGCTTTCCATAATCAAATGGAAATCCAGCCGGCCCGCGAATAGCCTTTTATTGGCTTCCCAGTTATATCGACTGGAGCTCCTCCGGCTTTGCGGCAATTTCAATCGCAGTTGAAACGGGCAGCCTTGATTCCTTGAAGGAGGCGGTACAATCTCTACATGCTGATTCACTTGCCTTTCAGTTCACTGGCTTGTTCTACTTTTTATTTGATCTGTGTGTATATTATATTTTATGGATTGGACAGAGGAATAATATTGTTATCTTAATCTTAATCTTAACATATACAAGAAATTTGGCATAAGTATTTTTCGATACTCTAGAAAAAATACTGCGATGGTTGTTGAATATATAAGTAGAGTATATTCATATAATATTCACACGATTCTGTATATCCATTTTTAATTTTATAACTTCAGTATATGACGTTTGAGTGTTTTAAAATCATGTTCGTTTGTTCATCCTACATCAGCCTGTTCATTGTCGAAGTTAATAAAGTTCTAAGTTCTATTCTGTTTTCTAATAAATTGCAATTAATTCGTACGCGAAGGTAGATTCGAGAAGATCTGTAACAATGGTTTCCTCGAACACCCTTAAAGTACACCCTTTCTAAAAAAACTCCTATATCGATCAACATATTCGTACCAAATTCAGCATAAGTATTAAGGGTAGCTATCTTAATGTTAATTTTAATGTTAATGTATGTATAAAAGTCAAAATATTTATGTATGTTTGTTTTGCAATGGCAAATCATACAGTTTAACATATTTGCACCAAATTCGGCATGAGTATTACAGCAGTTAGTTGAATATAATATAAAGAGTGCAGAGAAATATGAGAAAATATTCATAAGTACTTAGAATTATTACATAATTTATAATTATCTTGTATATTACAATCTATACTTGACAGTGGTAATGCAAAGTTGGGTAAATTACCGTGTACCGTATAATTCAGTTACCTTTGAATTTAAATTAATAGTACCGAATGTATGCTGCATAGATTACGATGATTAGCAATTATCTCGTGATTTCAATTCAACACCTGTGTTTCACAGCCCTTTTCTACATCCTGAATATTGCATACTAGTTGTACTATTAATTCATTCAAAGAACAATAGACTCTTATTTTTTTGTAAATTTTGTAATAATTATTAAAGTACCGGTAGAGGATAAAATATTTGTGTTAAAATCAATAAGAATTTTCTGACTTTACTGTATTTATTGCTACCTATTAGTTGTACTACTGTTTGCACAAACGGCTGTATTGATAGTCTCTAATATTTTTAACATTTGCAATATGTTATACAATATTGACAACGTTGATTCCAAAACAAGTGAATCACACTGTACACCGAATGAACGAGTGAGAATGATTAGCAATTATCTCGTAATTTGAATTCAACATCTGTGTTTCACAGCTTTTTTTAACGACTTCGAAAAGGAGGAGGTACTCAATTCGATCGCTATATTTTTTTTTTTCTATATCCTGTATATTGCATATATATAATACTAGTTGTACTACTAATTAATTTAAAGAATCATAGACTCTTATTTATTTTTAAATTTTGTGATGATTATTAAAGCACTTATACAGGGTGATTCACTTGCCTTTAAATCGCCAATGATGAATATAGGCCGTTGAAAATGATGTAATTATACGGTTTTGGGTGATTTTAATATAAAGGAGTATTTACCGAGTCTTTTCCATGCACTGTCATTTACTTATAATATCAAATTGTACCAAAAATTGAAATAATTGGAACTCGAGAGTGAAGGGGATGATTAAAAGGCAAGTGACTCACCCTGTACAGGGTAAAATATTTGCGTTAAAATCAATAAGAATTTTCTGACTTTACTACATTTATTGCTACCTCTTAGTTGTATTACTATTTGCACAAACGACTGTACTGATAGTCTCTAACATTTGTAACATTTGCAATATAGTATTAACACATTGCAAAAAAAAGGTTTTATACATTTCCAATATGTTATACAATATTGACAACGTTGCTTCCAAGACAAGTGAAACACCCTGTACACCGAATGAACGTCCGATTTTTCGGGGAAGCGTTGAATAGAGCTTTCTTCGGTAGTTGAAGTCCGATGGGAGGTAGCTTAATCACATTAAGAGCTGGATGACTGTGAGGGCATGAACTTGACGGAGGTAAAGTTCGCGTTACGCGTGGATTGACCGTGGCGCGCGGCAGGCGGGGCTTGGTGGATGCAGTTTAATTAAGATAAAACCGAATTCACGACAGGCTGTGCCACGCCCTCTCTCGTCGAGCTCATTTCCATTCGCGAGCGGAAAGAGCACTTTGCGCCACATCTCTCACATCAAGATCGCTATACGAGCCGCCTGGCCAACTTTAAGCCCGAAGTGCAATTCCTCCGCAAAGTTCAACCTTACCCTCTCCGATCAACTTGACTCGAGCTCTCCTTCCAAGCGAGGCCCAATAAATCGCTGGGAAGCCTCCCACTCACTTTTCCGATCTGTAATTAATCAAGGATGTTAATTGTACCAGCTAGTTTCCCGTAACGAGGATCGCCCGGCGACAGAACTATTCTAGTCGTTCGTGCGGGATACTCTATCGATCTTCTCGGCTTAAACGATCACTTACGATTTTCCAGAGACATCCTCGCTCGAGGATACCGTCGCCCGGATGTTCCAGCAGCTTCGGTGACATTATCAGTTAGTAAATTATTCCGTTTTCGAAATGTCGCGCGATGCTCTCACCCGTTCGTTCTTCAGGCTGCTGCTGTTTAAATTCGTTATGAGAAACTGCGAGGTGTCCTCTGAACGAAGCCAAAGCTTCCAAGTTTTCTCTTTAATTCGCGAGTCCGAGCATTGGCACCCTTCACTTTTCGATGGAAACTTTGTTCTTTGTGATTCGCTATTTTATCGTGCGAACAATGCCGATGTGGGATTCTATTACGAAATAAGGTCCGCTTATATTTACGGATATCGAACATAACGTGGCAGATAGGATCACTTTTCTTTCAAAATAAAATCTGTGTTTTTTTTGTATAAGTTTGTAAATGAATGTGGAATACTTCGCCAAAAATTCAGCTGTCATGATCAATTGTAGGTATTTTTTAAAAATCATCGAGAAGCCAGATTTTATATACTCGACGACGCCTAACCCTTTAACGGTATTTGACGAGCATACGTGTTAGCGGATTTAGATTGCGACACCCGTTAGATTCGCGTCATTTCAAGCGTTACTTCAAGTTTTATAGTATTCTGAAGATTTGTGTCAGCTGTTACTTATTGAATTATTAATCTTTTTAAAAAGCTCCAACAGCTCTGACTCTTAGTCTTTTAATTAAATAATCTAACATACTCGTGATGAAGAAAAATAAATTGTTTTGCTATAAAAATCGTTATTATAACAACGAATGAAAAATGTGTTTCTTCTCTTAAAATAAAGGAACAGAATAGGTAATAAGTTGTATTTTCGTGAAAAAATTGTTATATTTAAAATCAATTAATTAAAATATCACGAAAGTGAGAATTTATCACTTTCATCACCACTCGATTTTACCCACCCAAGTAGATGTACCATTTCATAAAAAAAAGTCCACCGTTAAAGACTTAAGTTAGTCCCTCTAACTTTATTAGAGACTAGTTTTCAGAGGCTCTAAAAATACGGAGAAAAAAACAGGCGTAAAAATGATGCATCTGAGAGGTTTTAAAACCAAAAAAACATCTTTAAAACATCCTACGAATGTCGTAAAAGACGCGCACTCGTGAAAAACACATAAAGAAGACATCTTTAAGACGTTACGTGCTATATTTGAAAACGTCCCTTTTGTCAGTCTATTATCGAACAGGGTGGATTAGTGGGCCGAGTGAAATTGCGATCCACTCGGCAGGAGCAAGTGGTACTTTCCCGCGATGGTCGGCCGACGTAGCGCAGTAGTACGTATCGATTACGTAAGTTATAATAGTCGCGGCGCGTTGTCTAGGACGACTAGTGCCGCAATGTAAACAAGGTGACGATCTGACGCAACCGTGCTTCGTGGAAACTCGTATTGCAACATTTGCAACTCTGTGAAGATCCACTTCGTTTCTGCATTGTGCCAATATTGTCCACGGCAGCTTAAATTTCGGTCGAAGACTAACAATAAGTCAGAAGCGACGGTGATCTATATTTTCGGTTCTTCGCTTGTTACCAACAGTGGCATTTTCGTTGGTGGTACTTACACTTATTTATTTATATGCAATTAAATGTTATTTAAAGAAAAATTTCGTTTGATTACATATTTTTGTTTGAACGAAGTTTTGTTTAAATGTAATCGTTTTTGTCTAACGTGAAGAGAATTGATTGGTTAATCAATCATAGGTAAAAGTGTGAAAGGAGAACACACACATGCACGCTCTATCACTTTTAAACATGCCGTGACTAAAAGGTTTAAGGTAGTTGTCGTGTTGCATGTGCTCTGGTAATAATGGCAATACTGTAAGTTCAGTCTCATAATAAAATAACAGTTTTTTCATTGCTAGATTCCTGTAACGAAACGATTAAAAATTTGGAATAATTTCTCTAGTATTCCTATCATACTTTCATCAGCTAATAATCTCCTTCATACATCACAAAAATATTATTCAATTTATCGAAAACCTTACAAAAAAATTGATAAAATAATCAACCAACTTCAAAAACAGATAATACAAAAATTCATTAACAAATTCATTATAACTTCCGACTTATCTATACTTATTTATTAGTTAAACAATTGCTGGGGGGGCATGATAGGGTTAACCTAGCGGAATAAATTCCATTTTAAGCGAGCGACGATAAGCCGAAGTCGAAGCCCGTGCTTAGCGGGCGGCTTGGCTTGGCTCGGTGGCGTGATGCTTTATCTCTCGCGAGGAGGGAGACGTGTTAAAGCGGAATTATAAATCGGAGAAAAATTGCAAGAAAATAGCTGGCCGGAAATTTATTGGCCGCGCTCGCTCGCTTGCTTGCTCGACCCGTGTGTGTATGTGTGTGTGTGTGTGTGTGTGTCCGAGTTCTCGGCACCGATAACAGCCCAACACGCACTTGCGTGACGACAATCTTGAAAGTCTCGCCGGTTATACGATCGACTCGATTACACGAGGCCGCCTCGTAGGATAGGTTAAGCTCACCCGAGACTTTCTTACGTGACTCTCCGACCTCGCTGGTGAGTTCGAGTCCGCTTACTACGCGACATTTTTAGGCCGACTTACTCACCGCGAGACTTCAACTTGATCGCTTCTAGGCTCGCGCGATCGAATTCTTTTCTCATCGCTGATACTTACTAGTCGAGTTTGAATTTCCCTGGAGTCTGTTAGATTTCGATGGTGATAAGCAATGTTTATACCGTTTGGTTTGGTTATGTTGTGTTTTAATAAAATAGTAGGGATTTTTTAGTCTTTTGCTAGTGAAACTTGAATTTCCCTTGAGCGCGTTTAGTTTTATATGCTTATTCGTGTAATGGGTTAATAACGATGTTTATACCGTTCGCTTTGACGATGTAAATGCGTAGTTTTGCGATCTTTTGCTGCTGCAGCAGAACAATCGCAAGTGTAAAAAAGTACAATTTTGTACCTTACAATCGGTGGAGCGTGAATTTCCTTAGGGAGCGTTCAATTTGGATGCTTATTCCTGTAAAGAGCTAATAAGCGATGCTTACACCGTTCGCTTTGATGTACAAGCTAAAGCCGCACTTTTACGATTTTTTATCACTGCGACAAATCGCAAAAATAAAAATCGCGGTTGTTTAGTTTGTTACTGCTTTAACGTGGATTTCCTATACGATGCATTCGATTTAGATACTAAAAATGCTGAATGAAATGCACCCTTTCAGTTTTGCATTTTTATAAATTCCTCAAAATTATAGTTGTCGTATAGAAAGTAGGAAGAAATAAGGAAGTGTGTATTATTCTGTCTTTCCAGTCAGTTTCCACACTACATAGAAACATTTGAAACTAAATATGTCCTCAAGTATAGTTTATCTAAGGATAAGCATTTTCCCACGATTAAAAAGGTTAAATCTCTTTTTAAAGAAAGAAATAAAAGATTTGAAAGTCTCATCATTCACGTATTAACTCTTTGACTGCTATTAGCGCCTGTAGGCGCTCTAAAATTTTGCCCGTTGTAGACTGTTGGCGAATATAGACGCTCTAAAAAATGCATTAAGATCGCATTTATCACAGCTAAAATTCAAGACGTATTTAAAATAGCTTCTACATATTCTCTTGCAGCTTGATCCGAATATGTTTTACACGTGTTAAAGATGTATTTATAATATCTTTTGTATGTCATCATTTGTCAATCTTATATGAAATGTTTTTGAGATATTAGTGAACATCCTAAAGACGACGCTAATATCCATACCGAGCGTTTTAACACTTGGTTTGCGGGAGCCGTCATTTTGACGGATTTCGGACTTCGTAAGCAAAATTACAAAAACAATTACTATTAATTTTTTCCCAATTTATGTTGACAATTATTGATGTAATGAGACGAATATATACTTAAATTTATTTCCCTTCAGCCATGTAATTTCAGAATTTTGTATGACGTACATTGTATAATTATTCTTCTGGTGATACTACTTTTACATTTGTCACCAGAAAAATAATTTCATGAAAAAAAACGGTTTATTACAATTAACTATGAAACTAGCTTACCCGTCATTTTGATGGATTTCGGTTTTATAAGCAAAATTACAAAGCAATTACTATTAATATTTTTCCAATTTATGCTGAGAATTATTGGTGTAATGAGACGAAATTTATTTCCCTTCAGCCATGTAATTTCAGAATTCTGTATGATGTATATTATATAATTATTGTATATATATTATATAATTATTTTTCTGGAGATACTACTTTTACATTTCTCACCAAAAAAACGGTTTATTACAATTAACTATGAAACTAGTTTACCCGTCATTTCGACTGGTATTCGTAAAGATAGGTATACATCATACAGAATTCTGAAATTACATGGCGGACTAAATGTATGAACAGTAAAAGTTTATATAAGTTTGTGATTATTTATGCAATCCTAACAAATTTAATTAACTCATATTATCTCTGTTAAGATTGTAATTATTTTTAAGTTAAATGAATCGTTTTTTAAAGAAAATACTTGATTTCCTTTACCCGTCAATTTGACGAATGTCCGTAAAGTTATACAAAAATGATAGCTATACAAAAATGTCCGTAAACCTTGTATTAAAGACGTTTTTAAAACACCATTGTGTTATCTGAGCGTATATCCGCCGTGGAAAATAGCTTTCGAAAAAGTAGGGGCGCAGCCGCAGTTGGACCCACGAGTCTTTCACTGCCAATTGACGTCACGGCAACTGACCTGCGATGTGGGTTGCCAAAGAATAGGCCTGGCTGAATACGACCACTGGCGATTTGTTTGCCCTCACAATGAGGCTCCCGCTACTCGACGAAGCGCGCACGTGTTCCAAGATCCTTGCTCTTCTTCCAGCCATTTATCTAGCATGCGGCTTACAACTTACAAGGACGTACCATGTTTGGCGCGATGGACTTGCACGCGCTCCTTCCAACATGTCAGCCATTGGCTCTCATCTTTAAGGTAGTTGTCGTGTACTATGTTCTATTCAAACGTCAAAAATAAGAAATGACTGTATCAGTGATGCTTTCTCATGAAAAACTTTTAGGTACTTTCGAACACTTTAAACCGTTACACATACAAATGTAACTGTTGGAGATAATCAGCATTAATCGATTCGAATAGCCCGCATTGGATACATAAGTATTTCACTGCGCTATAGTAAAGTATCCAAATATTGGGATACATTTTTTGTTCATGTACCGAATGAGAAGGAATTTGGTTTTTGCCATGCGGCCAAAATGTTCAGACGTTCATTTATTATGTGTTCACGAAATAAATTAAAGTGTTCTCGTTCTGCATTAATAAATATATTCATATAATTTAAACCAAAATATTTGGTCTAGAATTCGTATCATGCTCGTAATATACTGACATTAAACGCGTGCCTATAAAATGAGTATATTTAACACAGAAGTAAATACTGAATTCAATATTTATTTCAAATAAAAATCTTCAACTCGAATTTCACCAAACTTTCTGAGTATTCGAACAAAAGAGTATTACAAAAATAACCCAATATCTGAATTCATAATTGTCCTACATACAAAACTTACCTATTCGTAATTATTAAGTCGGATCGAAAAACCAAAATGTTAACAATGCGATTGTATATTAACGATAGACCGCATTATATCTGACTGCGCAAAATATAACAATACGAGAAGAAGAATCATTACGATATATGATCTTCAAACGTTAATGAGTTCCAAAAAAACCAAATTGTGCCTATAAAATGAGTATATTTATTACAGAAGTAAATAATGAATTCAACATTTATTTCAAATAAAACTCTCCAACTCGAATTTCACCAAACTTTCTGGTTATTCGAACAAAACGGTATTTCAAAAATAACCCAATATTTGAATTCATAATTGTCCTACATTCCTTGTGGAAAATAGTAGCGGCGCGTGCCTATAAAATGAATATATTTATTACAGAAGTAGATAATGAATTCAACATTTATTTCAAATAAAACTCTCCAATTCGATTTTCACCAAACCTTCTGGTTATTCGAACAAAACAGTATTTCAAAAATAACCCAATATTTGAATTCATAATTGTCCTACATTCGGTGCGATGTTCTCTCTAAAAGGCACCCCACCCTTTAATTTGACAGTAGGGTATCTGCACGAGGGTCGTACGAACATACGAACCTGGTGGAAAATAATAGTAGCCACGACGCAGTCAGTACTCGACGGTACACAATTCCAAATTAGTCCTGTTAATATACACTTCAATCAGCGGTGGACTGTACGCACACATACGCGCACATACAAAGAGCCGGGAACACGTGGCAATGTGGTGCAGGTTGATCGGCCTGGCAAACCTACCCCAATCCTTGTTTGTTTACTCCCGGTCGTGCTCCCTGCTCTATATAATAAAACGGCGTTGGCATTCTAACCCGGCCACTGTTTTCGTGCTACCGAACCAGCTATCTTTGACTCGTAAGGTCACAGATGCTACTCACGATTTCACGCCGCACAGTCCGGTGGACCACGAAAAAGACGGACAGAATTATTTTTGTAGCTGTTTATAAATTCGGCACGAAAGGCTTTAATATTGAATTATAAACAGTAGAAATATATTCGAATGAATAATGAACATCCTATCAATTATAGGTAGTATAAATATTATGAAATAAACGTATGCAATCACTTTTTTGTGATAGTATTAGTTATTTTTCGATAGTATTTATGCATATAGAGAAACTATCAATAATAGCAAATGTATAATATGTATTTACGTGAATTTATATATATCATTATAGTTCATCATAGTCTTGAAACCACACTTCACATTAATCTTCTTCAAGTTTTTCAAGTTCAAAAACTAATTTTTGACGTGCCCGATCATATCACCGGTTTTTTAAAATCGATTCAACTATACACTTTTTTCGTATTTGGTAAAAGTAAATGAAGATAGAAAATTTGTGTACTATTGTTTAATTATTTATTGAAGATATATAATCTTTGTACTATTATCTAAGTTATTGCGTGCTTTAATTTCCTTATTAAATTATCAATTAATAATACCGAAATCAATAAAATATATCCGACTGCAAATCAATAATATCCCAGAATAGGAAATACAATAAACCATTTAAAACCAAATACGTCTTCAAATGAAGTTCTTTTTGAGCAAACCTTTCCATCTTTCTGGCTCACAAGATCATAATCTGGACCTTAAAACAAGCATTTTCATTAATTAACACGCGAAATCCACCGTTGCAAGATACGTTGTAATCGAGCAATAGTTAATTTTGAGGCGACCTGTATGAAGCGTGGATAGCGTCACAAGTGCGTGGCTGCAGCCAAGCCCGACGGGTGCATTGGCCGGCCATGAGTTAGATCGGTTTAACAGCCGCCTGTAAACAGCCTCGTAACTTTACTACCTCCCTCTCCTCTACTCTTCTGCAACCTACTCATTCTCTCTCTGTCTCTGTTTTACTTACTTCAATGTTCTCTTTATCTCTCCTCGCTTCAGCCGTCCACCCACAACGCGCGTCCCCGCCGCTGCACATTCATCTCCCTCTCAGCTCTTGTCCCTGATGCATATTCGTCTCTCTGTCTCTGCAGTCCACTCCCTCCTCGGCCATCACCTCTTTCTCTCCTCCTCCTTGTATTCCTCTCGCTCGTCTCCTCGCCGATACCGCTTGTTCTCTCTGACTGTGGTTGTTAACCTTTCCGGTATCATTGCTCACTGTAGTCGACCCGATTCCTCATTAAACTTTGCAACCGATGCCTCCACAGCTGGTGGCATCGCTGCCACAGATATGACGAAGATCTTCTCCCTTTGTCCTCAAGTTTCCTTCCTTGAACCACTGGCTATCGATAGTTTCGATAGTTACCCTTTCTTAGTTTAGAGTTGTTTTAGAGGGATTTGATTGGGAAAAGCTTGAGGTAGAAGACTAACAGTCGATTTTGGGAATTGTTATAATGATTGGTATGATATGTTGTTGTAAATTGGTATTTGTTAATGTGTTTGTTTGATGATAATTTTCATGGATTTTATTGCGATACAGGCTGTCGTTAATTTGAATCAGTTTTAGAGTTCGGATATATGTACGCATTTGTTGAGTATATAAGTATATGAGTACTCATATATTCCTTTTAATTGAGAAGCAATGAGAAATCGTGTCAATGCCGGCAATGCGAAATTTAGTACAAGTCTTATTAAGTGTCCTCAAATACACAGAATTTTTGACTTACTATTACGATTTAGAGGATACAATGCAGTTTGCAAAGTGCATTCTTGTTCTATACATATTGTATACTGGTAGTTTATTCTTATATGTGATTAATTTTATAAAATTGTTTTGCGTTTCCTTGTTTCTTCTCTAAAATTTATATTTTTCTAACAGTAGTACATTGATTCAGATTGATTTTCCGAAAAATAAGCTGTCATGATCAACTTTAGGTATCTTTTAGAAATCATCGAAATGACAGATTTTTCCTATTTGATGACGTTTAAGCCGACAATATTTTCGGGGGTTTCGACGTCGAATATAATGCAATGTAACTTTGAAGTCATACTACTAAACATATCAATATTCCTTTAGTGTTACTTAATTTTTGTATCACAGATGACGTACACATCTTGTTTGTTACTTACTTCTTACTACTGTTAACTTTTTACTTCAAACAAAGGAATTTATTTTGTGTCTATTTTGGATTGAATTAACAATTAGATTGTCAGCAATCACATTTCCATGAATTGTATATTCATTTTATAATTACACATCCAAGTTATAATACTACACATATTCTTTCTATAATTCTGACTCTACAAAATAACAGACGTACTTCTTACACCTCATCGAATACTTAAAATCAAACTTTTCAATGATTGTTAAAAAATACCTACAATTAATCACAACAACTAATTTTTCGCAAAAGCAGTCTACATTGATTGACGAAGTTATGCGAAACAAAAAATGAGTACAGGTTTCGACAAGACAAGTCTGACAATCTCCTTATAAGAAAAACCTTCGACTCTTCACATTTCGCTTTCTTCAGGATAGCTTGGTGCACGTGCACGTGCACGTGCATGAAACAGGCTGTCCGGGAGAACGAAGGAGATTCAAGTCCGTCGATCGGGGAAGCGTGGAGAGAGATCGTGTGCTACGGTGCATTGATGGATGGAAACGGGCTGCGCCCTCGAATGTGCATAAATCCATGGTTGAAACGGAGGTGTTTCTCTGCGCGGGTCAAAGATTGCGCTCGTGCGCACCAGATAAGAGATTGATTTTAATGCCGGCCAATCGGACATTCTGCCTTCGGAGAGTGGCCTCTTTGTGGTTGAACGGAGCTCCAATTCAAAGCTTCGACTTTTGCTCCAGTTTGACGCCGCGAACATCTAATTACATCGTTTTTTATCATCACCGAGGATTCTTTGCGTTCCTGCTCTTTTATTTTAAGCTAAGCGATTGCATTTAATATCGCAGTTAGGTCATTCCACGTCAACTGAAACGCGGGATTTTAATGAAAATTTAGTATGTTGTTCAGTATCTTGCTGGGGAACACTGTTTTTCATAGACAAAGGTCCAAGATAGATATTGAAATACATTTCAAATTGGGCGAGCGTTAACTTCGATATTTTATTTAAAAGTTAAAAGTTTATACAAATTTCTTGCATCGATCAATTAATCTGCGAATCATTCAAAAAATATATTTACATAAAGCGGCTTTTCCCAAGTAAAACAAAATCAAAATCATATCGATACGACAAGTAGTTATTTCAGAAAAAATTCTCTTGCAAAGGTCTATTTTTACCGATCCGCGAAAACATCAAGTTTGGCGGTTTGTATTTCCCAAACAAAGACGAATCTTTAACGTAAATGTAAAGACGTAAACGAACATTTGCTCATTTAAACCCGCCGCTCGGAGTATTATTCACAGTGTTATCTTTTTGCCGGCATTTATTAGCAGTCTTTCGGGGATGGCATTCAATTTTAGTCACTGCTATCGTGCCAGCACAATGTTTATTATCTGATAGGACGCTTATCAGCTGTTTGCCGTTCGTTGCCGCGCGCATAGATACGTCGAGCACGCGCCTTTGTGTCGCGAGAGATTTTGTAGTTAATCGCACCTTTCGATAAATTCTTCTTCTCGCTTGGTACTGTTTTTTATTAGTCCCTGGAAGGCAGAGTATGGCTTGGTAAATTGGGAATCTGATTGTTTAACTGCAGAAATTAGTTTGCACAAAATTGAAACCTAGTTAAAACATTTTCTTGCTTCTGGAAATGATAGATTCGTCACATTTTATCAAAATCCTTAGACTTGTTTTTAAAATAAAATTTGCAAACGTACAAGGATTGTTTGTTTAGAAACATAAGATAGAAGAGTATTAACGTGTTATATACAGCGAGAAGATATCAAACATTTCCTTTTGTTTTAGGAATGTTTAAATATTTAAGAATATACCCTGAAAATTTTAAATCGATATTACAACTATTAATAATATTGCACTCGACTTATAAAAATAAATTAATAACATACGAATTTCCCAAAAAGATCGATAAACTCACGCTTGACCTTCCAATTGTTTTTTAAATTTTATTTTCAATTGTTCGTAATTACGAAAAGTTGAATAACATTTTTAATAGAAAGCGGAGATAAAATGTCAAATGACCGTTATTTAACAAAATATGAGATATCCAAAACCGTTAAAATCTTTGTTTGGTTTGCAAAACTCGAAAGTCTTTCTTGCTTTTGATAAGCCGTCTCAAAGACAAAAACTGCGGACATCTTCGTTGTTTAACAATATTCTGTAACAAAAACATATGACAAACTAGCATCAAATTAATCTTTTCGTAGCAATAAATTCAGTCACAATCTCGCATGCAGTCTGAACAAACAAAGTTGCAATTTTTCTCCCTTTTTGGTTTGACGCACATAACCTCTTAAATTTACATTTCCGGATTGTCCGGTTACGGGTGAGTGCGATGGGGGAATTCGTTTGGTCTGAACGAAAGACGGGCGTCAGCCAAACTGCTATCTAGGCGTCTGACTAGATAAGGACCTATTCTACTTATTCGAGAGAACGCTTGCCCGCATAACAGACACATGTGCGGAGTGCGGAGCGCCTCGAGTATTATGCGGAGCGGAATGTCCGACCCTGTCAACGTACTCGCGTTTATGTACAGGGTGATGCGTTTAACTTGGAATCAGCAAGCATTTTTTTGTATGTAACTAGATAATCGTTGGTAGTATATATTTCACGCATAGTGTGTTACTTAATATCTATAATACATTAAATTTTAAATACATTACTCAAATTTAAATATTTTTTAAGTCTTAATTATATTATAACATATTATAATAATATATTGTAAAATTTTTAAATATGTTAACTATATTACAAACGTGGGAAATATGCATTAATGTATATAATGTGTTGATATATTATATCGTAATATATATTAAAATATTGAAATATATGCATTAGAATCTCATCGACTAAAAAATAGCTATAAAAGTATAGGAATTTTCAAAAAGCTACTTCGAGTTTAAATGGCTGGCGTAGATAACAATTGACTGATCTACAATGAGTACAGTAAATCGTGACTTATGATTTTGTAATTATGACAATAATATACCTTAAATTACGTACTGGTACATTTATTATATAAACTTAAAACAAAAACGTTTTCTATACTTTTTCAAAATGTTCAAATTAACCTTCCATTTTTGTGCTCCAGATGTATGTACACCTTTAATTGTAATTAGTATAGAAGTCTGTACTCTAGAATTAGAGATCATATCTCGCTAATAGACGCCGTGAATAATCCAATTAGATAACATGCACTGCTACTGGCTCCACGAAGCTAATGGAAAGATCGCTTTCATACTCGAATCTCGATAAATCAAGTTTGCCAAACATAATACCTTTATTCACACTAGCATTAAACTATTTACTACACTAGCGCACTAAACAAATACTATATCGTATATCGCAGTGGTTGATTCGAAAGTAAACGCGTCACTCTGTACAGGGTCAGCCACACACACGTCGATATGAGCTTCCCCGCTGGTTGCAGTCACGGATGCTTGCATAGCACTCGAATCAGCGGGCCTCTCGTCACTGTCAAACGCTTGGTTGCGGCGACGCCGACCGATAATGCGCCGGCCATTACGCTAATTCGCCGATTACAGAATTAAGGACGTGCCTGGCGCGACTCCTGCTCGTTACTGGAATCGTTCGTTCGTTCGTTCGTTCGTTCGTTCGTTCGCCGACCTCTTTAGCATATTAGCAGTAACGCATTTCATTAAGATTCCTGGCTGAACTGATTTCGGAATCACTTGGATAGTTTGGCAGGATTTATTTGATAGAGAATTCGAGGATCGATGTAGGATAAAGAAATGAAATAGTAGTAAAATCAGTGCTAGGTTTAAATGAGTTTTCCCTAATTTTTTACTTCGCAATGAAGCGCGTACACGCTAAGTTTTTTTATTGTTAATTTATTGTTAATTGCTAATGCGAGTTAAATCGAGGTATATTTGAATGAAAACTTGGCTTTCTGATATGATATCTATATCTTTTTTGTTATATTTCAAATATGTGGGGAAATCAAACTGCTATTTGGCGCATTTTTTTTGGACATTTTAATGTTTTTGGACGGATCGATGTATTGTCAGGATTGAAAGGAAATTAAGAGAGAGAAACAAAAAAAATTGGTCTAAAATATGTTTTTACATTGTAGTGCAAGAACATTGTATTCTAAAATTTTGAAAAATCTCTCCACCAACAGCATTATGATAAAAAATACGAGTTAATATAAAGTATATAAATATAGCTAAATTCGGAGTTTTTTAGGAACGGATTTTTAAATGGAACTGTTCGTTTGCCGATTTCTTTGGCATGTTAGCAGAAACGCATTTCATTAAACTACCTAAGCTGAACCGATTTCGAATAACTTGGATAGTTTAAAAGCATGATTGATTTGGTAGAAAATTTTAGGATCCATGTATTGTCAGGATTGATAGGAAATTAAGACAGAGAGACACAGAAAAAATTGTTCTAAAATGTGTTTTTACATTGTACTGCAAGAACATTGTATCCTAAAATTTTGAAAAATCTCTCCACCAACAGCATTATGATAAAAAATACGAGTTAATATAAAGTATATAAATATAGCTAAATTCGGATAACTTGGATAGTTTAGAAGGATGATAAATCTGATAAAGAATTCTAGGATCGATGTATTGTCAGGAATAACAGGAAATTAAGAGAGGGAGACACATAAGTATTGCTAAATTCGCACTTTGTACAAAATGTCTGTTCTAACACGAAACTGAGAACGCCTTTTCCATTGTTTGTCATTGAGAATGTAGAGCATCGTATGGTCCTGCAAAAAGGAAATCCATCAACGACAAGTATAGTTTACCTAAAAAGTGCTCAGTCAGCCGCATTTCTTTACAGTTTTTATTTGATCTTTGCAACTCTTTCAGATCTAACCGGTTGCAAAATCGATACTTATCATGCAAGACTTTGCAATTAAATCGAGCTAAGATTGCCATTCAGGATAATGTTTGGATTGGAAAGTGAAGTTTATGAGAAGTTTAATTTTATGCTTGAGAAACCGGTTTTCGTTTGTCATGACATAACTTTCGAACAAATTTTGTGATAGAAATTAAATGTTTTGTCTTTTGTATTCGTTATTTTGTACTTCGAAAAAGTGATGGTTCTCAATTCGTCGTATATATTTTTTTACTATTCATCAAGCGATATCTTTATGTAACATAATAAAATATAATATAATAAATACACTAAAATACAATATTTTCGTTTACACTAGCATATAATTTTTGCCCGAATAATCATCTCAACTTAAAATCTCTCGCACTCTACCAAAAGAACATATTCCAGCTCTAAAAAGAATGCTAGACAAATATATCCAAAACCTAAGAAACGACTTCAAAAACGAGTAATTCCGACAAGCGAACCCACTTCTACTCTTTCCTAGACATTCACTAACGAGGCCGCAATCAGAGCGAGTCGACATTAGAAAGTAATTACTGTCTGGTGGAAATTAGTGGCGCGGTGATTCTCTCTGGGAGATGCGCCTCGCGTCGCTCCGTCATTGCGAGCTGTCCCTTTTTCGTCGACGTCGCAGCCGGAATTAACGCCGGTGACATTGAACCGGCGGTGACACGTGTCGCGCGCGCCTCTTTCTCTGTCGCCGGTACTCGGCATTCCAGCTTTGAAGAAGGAAAAGCCCCCTGCTTGGATGGTTGGGTAGTTCGAAGCCGGTAGCTCGTGTCTTCTTCGCGAAGTACAGGAACAGGGCTGTTCCCAACGAGAGAAAGAGAGAGGATCTGACTTCGACAGGGGAATTCCGCGTGAAGTATTTATTCATCAGGCTCCGGTACGCCGAACAGGCGGGACAGGAATTTCATAATGCCGGTGTCACACGCTCGTATCGATTGAAGAACCGCCTCGCTTCAGTGTGAACCCAGTCCTTCCTGTATCTACCATCTCTCTCTCTCTCTCTCTCTTCCTCTCTTCCTCTGTGTGCCTCTTCCTTTCTCCATCTCGGTCCTATCTCGGTTGGGCTCGGGGGCTGTGTCATCGATGCCGTACTGAAAAATGTTTCAACGGGCGCGCACCAGTCAGCCAAGGGAAGAACGTCAAAGAGCAGCGAGATTGAACGCGACGGAATGACTGGAATTTCTGAGGTACTACTGTATTCCCGCTAGCGAGCGCCGGTCCAAGGGCGAAGCAACGATCGCTATTAGCGCACTCGTTGAATGCGCGAGACAGCAGCCGGACGAGCGATCGCTCGGAATCACTGGGTACCCCGCTGGATCACAACAATGGGGCATTCTTGACGCGTCGAGGATAACTCCCTCGACAAATCTTGTCGATGGATCTCCTGCTATCTTGTACTTAGATTGTCGTATTCTCCTCTCTTCCATTCCCATCCACCCCTTCGATGTTGTTGTCATACCGTAAATAAAGTATACTTTCGAACTACTAAACTGGGCCTGGATTTGTGTATTAAACTAGTTTTGTTGCAAAAATGTTGTTACGAATGTAGAACTTGACTGGACAGTCGTTTCGATATTTTGAAATTATTCTCGAAGCACAATGAATAAGTAATAGATATTGCAATAATTTTGTATAATAATTTTACATAATATATTATAATGCTCCAATTTTTAATGAGTCATTCTTAACACGTCGAGGATAACTCCCTCGACAAATCTTCTGCTATCTTGTACTTAGATTGCCGTATTCTCCTCTGTTAAATTCCAACCCCTTCGATGTTGTTGTGATACCATAAATAAAGTATACTTTTGATCCATTAAAGTGGGCCTGGATTTGTTAATTAAACTAGTTTTGTTGCAAAAATGTTGTTACGAATGTATAACTTGACTGGACAGTCGTTTCGAAATTTTGAAATTATTCTCGAAGCACAATGTATAAGTAATAATTATTATATTATTTTATATAATAGTTTTACATAATATATTATAATGCTCCAATTTTTAATGAGTCATTCTTAACACGTCGAGGATAACTCCCTCGACAAATCTTGTCGATGGATCTCCTGCTATCTTGTACTTAGATTGTCGTATTCTCCTCTCTTCCATTCCCATCCACCCCTTCGATGTTGTTGTCATACCGTAAATAAAGTATACTTTTGATCCATTAAAGTGGGCCTGGATTTGTTAATTAAACTAGGTTTATTTCAATTAACTGTTCTACCCGGTTGCGTATGGATATTAACGATAATTTTTTTAGAGAGTAATAGGTTGCAACTATTTTTATTGCAAAAATCTTGTAACGGATGTATAATTTGATTTGTCATTCTATTGAAATTACTTGCCAAGCACACTGTATCAGTGATAAATATTACAATAATTTTATATAATATATTATAATGCTCCTGCTATCTTGTATTTAGATTGCCGTATTCTCCTCTACTCGATTCCCATCCCTTCGATGATGTTGTGATACTGTAAATAAAGTATACTTACGATCCACGAAAGTGGGTGGGACTTGTTAATTAAACTAGTTTTGTTTCAATTAACTGTTTTATTCGGTTGTACTCGGATTACATTTTCTATGGATGTTAACGATAATTTCTTTTAGAGACTAATAGGTTGTTGCAACTATATTTATTGCAAAAATCTTATAGCTCACGCATAGCTTAACCTCTCATTCTATTCCAATGTAGTTACTATTGAAACATCCGGTATAAATAATAAGTATTGCAATATTTTATAGCCTATAGTTTAATTAAATCATAATTCTGTAAAGAAGAAAAAATTTCATTGAGTGGTCAGATTATACAAAGTTTTCTGTGCGTAAAAAATTTGTCTAATTTATCTTGTGAAACATTTATGCTAATTGCACGGTTCGTAGAAATCGAATGTACCCTATGTCGACCTGAGAGAAATATACTTTCTAATAATGAAAGAATAATCCAACGGTTGCTAATAACCCTAATTATCAAATAATGCAAATGCAAATAAGCAAGTAAGTGAACCAAAAAAAAAAACTCGACTGAAATTACTTCAGACACACACGCGAACTTTCTCTTCTTACAATATTAGTATAAATTAGTAAAGATATTAGATTCTTCTTCGGAAGGTGTTTGCCCTCTTACATGAGAGAATCCAACACGGGCGGCGTCCCGACGCACGACAGAGTGCGTCCGCAATTGGTCGCCGCGATTTTCTCCGGTGTAAGTGGAGCAGGCATTTTCATTTGGCTCTCGAGGGCTGTAAATTAAAGGGCGGCAGCATCGAATAACAAGTAGAAACGACGGGTATACATCTCGAAAATGGGGCCAACCAACAGAACACAAAGGGGTTTCGGTCAAAGCCGGTTTCGGCCAACCTTTCGCGTCACGCTCGCCTTGTTTTAAATGTGTCATATGTAATACAGCGTTTTCATTCTGCCTCGGACAGATGTAGCTTTGATAATCGTTTGTAAGGAATTGCGGCTAGTCACCTGTTTTTAAAATACAACGGTATGCTTGCTGCTTTTTCTCTTTTTGTATTATTCTGGGACAGCCAATGTCCACGGCAATCTTGTCGAGGATTATTAAATTCGTGTGTTGTATTAATGAAATAATTAGTATTCTTTAGAGACATTTTATGCTCCGAATGTGCAAATACAAGAATTCTCGTAACAATTAATAGAATAATGAGAAAATATCAATTGTTCTGGAAGTGTGCAAATTTTTACGCAGATACGCAAATTTGTAATATTCAGTTGGATACATACTTTCATATGCGGCATTCACACAGGTTCATTCGTTTCTTTATACTACGTTCCCTGTGTAACATATGTAACATGACATTTTTGTATACCTACCTTTACGGACACCCGTTAAATTGACGGATAAAAGAAATCACGTATTTTCTTTAAAAAACGATTAATTTAATTTAGAAACAATTACGATCTTAACAGACATAATATAAGTTAATTAAATCTGTTAGGATTGTATAAATAATCACAAACTTATACAAAATTATACTGTTCATACATTTATTCCGCCATGTAATTTCAAAATTCTGTATGATGTATACTTATATTTACGAATACCCGTCAAAATAACCGGTAAGCTAGTTTCATAGTTAATTGTAATAAACCGTCTTTTTTTATGAAATTATTTTTCTGCTGACAAATGTAAAAGTAGTATCACCAGAAAAATAATTATATAATAATATACATCATACAGAATTCTGAAATTACGTGGCTGAGGGGGAAATAAATTTGAGTACATATTCGTCTCATTACACCAATAATTGTCAGCATAAATTATAAAAAAAATTAATAATAATTGCTTTGTAATTTTGCTTATAAAACCGAAATCAATCAAAATGGCGGGTAAGCTAGTTTCATAGTTAATTGTAATAAACCATCTTTTTTTCATGAAATTATTTTTCTGGTGACAAATCTAAAAGTAGTATCACCAGAACAATAATTATATAATATATATATAATAATTATACAATAATATACATCATACAGAATTCTGAAATTACGTGGCTGAGGGGGAAATAAATTTGAGTACATATTCGTCTCATTACACCAATAATTGTCAGCATAAATTATAAAAATATTAATAATAATTGCTTTGTAATATTACTTATAAAGTCCGAAATCCATCAAAATAACAGGTCCCGTAAGCCTAGTGTTAAAGAAATCATCCGAATAACTAAATACGTCCTTATCTACCATTAATTGTGCATCATACAACATCGATCGTTGTCAGATAAAATTACAAGGGTTGCTTGTCATGCTTTCTTCGTAACTCGATAAGATCCGCTGTAGAGTAGAAGCGGTGTAGGAGGGGTTGGTAGGCCGTGCGCGAGCAATTAAAGCTCGCGCAAGAGGTTCGCGAAGCGTGAAGCAGGCCCGGAAAAAGCTACTGAATTCTGGTAACAGGATGTAAAGGCGCACGAGCGCGCTTTAATAATTCAAACGAACCGATTACACAGCTCTCTCCTTCTCGTTCAGTCTCGATTCCTCTGTCTCGCGTGGACCTAGTTAGAGGAGGATTATGAGAGAGGAACCTTTAGTTTTCAGCTGCATCGTTCCCTTCGCTCGTCCTCTCACTCACTCGTTCGTTTCGGATCTCCTCTCACCCGGTTGGCTTGTAAGCCGCTTACCTACGGTTTCCCTCGACGTCGGCATCCGCATCCACGATCCGCTCCTTTCGGCGTGAATCTCCGACTAATCTTCCCTGCAATATCTGCCCGCTCGAGCCCGCTCGCTTCTATTTACACGACGAGAGCGCCCGCTCGACTAAACAACGCAGAGGAGCACCGAGTGCTGGTGCACGTGTGCTGCTGCTGCTGCTGCTGCATGAGCCACTACTGATAGCGCTCGATTTCCCACAGGTTTCCAGTAGTCCTTCAGCTCACGAATTTTTCTCCTCGTTGCTCTTCGCTGCTATATGTGTGTGCATCCACTTTGGAATTGAATAGAGATATGTGTATGAACTGAAGCAGGACTAATTAACGAGTTACGTACACCTGAAGCGGAAAAATTGAGGATTACCTTCAATATTTTTAAAAAAGATCTAATTAATTTTTGTTTTGTGCTTGTAAGATACATATTCAAATAAATGATTTAAATATTATTGCAAATTAATTTCATTAATCAATTAATCGTAATTACAAAGTTATTATCATGGATGTATCACCGATTTTTAATAATCACTTTTTGTGGTATCCATTGCAAGTCCGTCAATTTGTTTCAGAAACAGGTGAAACAATTTTTTTTATAAAAGAAATACTTAAAGCTAGTGCAAAGCGAAGCCATTTTTCAATAGGCCATTTTTCTTCCGTTTGCGAGATAAAATTATAGTCACTTTCGGACCTGAAATAGCTGTTTTTAAGTTTAAAAGGTCGCCGTTTCATTAAAAATAACAATTTCAAAACACGTCTGTTTTGTAAGAAAAATTGTTTTATCCATTTCAGAAAAAAATTCATTGACTTAAACAATCGGTACTGTAAAACGTGATTTCAGTGTCTGATTATCGTAATATGCTTTAAATCGTATACTTGTAAAATAAATTTTATTTTTATATTTAGAAATGTTGAAAGTAATTCTCAAATTTTGTGCTCTAACTGTGGGTAAGCTCTGTTATTATACAAACATATAAAATTATTATTTCACCTATAATTTGTGATCGAAAGTTTTAGTTGTGTTCGTGTACTTTGAACCTTTACATATTTAAGTGTTACATGTGTGTATAAATAAACTCATACAATGTAAAGTATGTACTGCGGCAATGGTGACAACGCTGCATACTGTTCTACTATAAGCCTGTAGTTTTTATCACCGAAATCATAAAATCCGTTTTATATTATACTAAAATTAAAATTGTGACATTTACAGTTCGTAGACAATTAACTAATTAATGTAAATTTTATGAACGCTCAATTAATAATATCCTGCATTTCTACTAATATAAAAGGCAACTTTTATTTGTTTCATATTCACCATAAATTCGAAATAACTTGTTTTTTTTTATCAAAGCTTCTCTCACATACAATTATAATTTAGTCAAATTCTTGACTATAAAACATTACAATATTTCTTTCTCGTACAGGCTGCGTTGAAAGTAATCGAAAAATTTCACATCACAAAATCTCGTAGAATTTGGTTGCAGCAAAAATAGTTGCAACACCCTATTATTCTCCAAATTAAATTATTGTTAACACGCGAGGGAAATAGCAACCGCGTAAACCCGAACAGAACAAGCAGCACTTCAGAAAAATTGCATGCAATTCCAAAAAAAGTGGTATAATCATGTCAACTACCTTAACTGCAGGCTGACAATTGGCATCGGAATTGCGCGCGGCTTATATTCCCTTTTTCGCGCGAGGATAAGTGGTTCACCTCTGCGCGTAGAGTGGCATGCGTGCAGCATTCGGCAGTAACAATGTTACAGGGAAATACGTGGATGCAGCAATTAATTGTGACAGTGGGAAGGCTTTAATTTATTGTTCACCGGTGGCTCATGCCCGATGGATAGAGAACGATAAAATTAATTAGAATCGCTTGTGCCCTGCTGCCATGTACCGCTTTGACAAGTGGCGAGAACGAACGAGAGGGAAAGAATGGTAGTGGATCGTTTGTGAGTGCCGTTAATCGCGATATGTCTAAATTGCTAAAATTCGCCGGGCATCGAAATCAACCGAATGCCGCGGGCGATGCGAACGCATATCCTCTCGCTGATGCGTATGCTACTTCGCCGGTAGTTAATGATCGTCATTGCTTCGACTGATATTAAGCTGTTACGGATGTATTATTAATGCGTAATCCCTCAGCCGCAGTTGAGTACGAATCGCGCCGCTCTGATCTACGTTCGACTTGTACATTTGTATGCTGTTGGGTGTGACAGGTATCGTGCGAACCACCCATTTATTAAGTGTATCTGATAATTATTATAAATTACTATACCTGTATTGTAGAGAATGGTATAGAGATGAAGATGGCTATTTTTAAAATTATTGTTTGAGTTTTCTTTAGTAGGTAAATTGTATCTGTTGTAGGCTAAAGTTGCTTAAATTGCGCTTCTTTTCGTATGAAGGTTTATTGCTTAGATATGAAGAATCATATCTTTATGTTCTTTATGTCATAATAAACGGTGGTATTTTCCTTTTCATATGTAATTTGTTCAGAATTTTAATTCATGATAATTTTGAAAATCATTGATTTTGCAAACCTTTTAGATCGTGGAATTTAGGCCATACGTATTGTAAATCGTACGCCAGGTTGCCAAAATCGCCCTCGAATTGGAAATCAAAATTTTAATAAGGATTTTACATTTAAAGCAAAATGAAATAAACGATTCTTATTTGTAGATTATTATTAAAGTGCGTGAATGTGTCAAGAATGATCTAAAAAAATTATAAAATTGACTACCTTAAAAAACAAAGTGTTAATAAGGATTAAAAAATGCTAAATAGATGTTCATGCAACATTATATCTATTCACATTATATTTAAATATATTTTCTTTCATTTAATTTATTTTTTACATTTTCTTTCCAACATAAAACTCGATGCTTATTTACAACATTTATTAGACACCTCGTATAAATTTCCCTGCGAGATGTACATGCAGCGGTGTTGAAGACGCGTGTCTTAAGGCTGAGCAGCAATGTTGCGGGATCCCTCGATCTCTCAGCGTCTCTTCCGCCACGAGCGTGAAACACGCTCCGTTTGCTCTGCAACCCGGAACTTTCGTTTGATGCCTCGCATCAAAGCCCACCCTCTTCCAAAGTCCCGTCTATTTCACGAAAGTTTCGCTTTCAGATTGCAGTGCACATGTAATAGCATGTAACAGGTGCACGCGCGCTTCCTCAACGATCTCTAATGTCCGATCTAAATTCAGAGCGCGTTGCTAGTCATTCGGCAGTTTTGGAATTTGAATTACAAGTGATAAATAGATTGGATGATCTATTTCGAGCGAGAGTCTTTTGTCAATCGATCAGAGTGGAATTAAGGAGGTTGATGCCGAAAATAAAAATAATAAGATCGGAGAATATTATTTGCCCGCCTTTCCAAAAAGTGACTGAATTATGCGCGGAAAGTTCCTGTTATCAGTTTTCTCTTGGTTCTTTCGCTTGTGGACCAAGTTATGCATGCTCCTGACAAATACTCGACTTACAGGCTGATTCACTTGTCTTTGAATCAGGACTGGAGTACCAACCATTTTTTGCCATATATTTATAAGTCTGATTTATATATAATTTGTCATAACGCATTGTGTTGTAATCTTAATATACAAAAGGAATTAATCAAATGTTTTAAGAAGGTGGGTGCCGAAAATGAAAATAATTAGATCGGAAAACATTGTTTGCCATATACTTTCAAGTCTGATGCGTGTATAATTTATGTCATAATGCACTATGTTGTAAATACAAAATATTTTAATCTTAATATACAAAAGGAATTAATCAAATGTTTTAAGATGCTTGGTGCCGAAAATGAAAATAATTATATTGGAAAACATTTTTTGCCATATACTTTCAAGTTTGATGCATATTTAATTTCTGTCATAATGCACTATGTTGTAAATACATATAAATGAGCCTGCTGAAGAAAATGTTTTAATTTTAATAGACAAAATGGAGAATGGTAGTGAATGGTTACTGCAGCTCTCTTCAAAATTTTAACTTATTTGTCTGTACAGGGTGATTTACTTGCCTTTGTATCGCCAATGATAGATATAGGCCGTTGAAAATGGTATAATTATACAGTGTTGCGTAATTTTAATATAAAGGAGTATTTCCCGAGTCTTTTCCACGCAATGACATTTATTTATAATATTAAATTGTACCAATAATGGAAATAATTGGAACTCGAGTGTGAAAGGGATGATTAAAAGGCAAGTGACTCACCCTGTACAGTGCTCGAGTAATCAATATCCAAAAATCCATTCTTTTCCATGGGCTCTTATAGCGACGAGATCGGAGATTACCGTTTATGGCTTAAAAATATGTGATACAATAATGGCACATGAATAAAAAACATTTCATGTAGTAAATGAGACATTTACGAATAATCAGGCTAAGTTTAAAAAGCTTCGTCTATCCTGTTCGAGAGTATTTGAGCAGTATAGAAATAAATAGTATAAAATAAAAGTAACTTATAAAAGCAGGCATGACATACCATAAGCTTAATTACAAATTAAATTTTCCTACTCCAAAATTCGATTTATTGTAATTTTGAAAAGGCACATGTTCCCCTCTTTACTCCCGCATCAAATGACAGCACCAATCTCCTTAACTCACACGATTTTAATAGAATGAACTAAAAACTACCAAATAATCGTATGTGACTTAAAAAAATCGTGGAGTACTCATAATTGATTCATTAAGTTTCATTTATGATAGCCACACGATTTTCTTATATTATACTGTTATATGTTAAATTTATACACACCTGATACACATCTTATAATATATAGAACGCAAAGAAAAGTTACCTCCTTAAATTGATCCGAGAAGTTTCCTTCGAGAGAGAAAGAGAAGAGTAGTCAGGAGTGTGTTGTTTTTACCGAGGCTCCAATCCGCCCGAACTTCTCAGTGCCAGCTTGGCGAACGTTTACACCAAGACGATAGAAAGCAAACATTCGCGAAAATGAGTTTTTTTTTTCCTCCCCCTCTCGCCCGGCGCCGTCGCCTTAAAAGCGACAGCCGAGAGAAGAAACGCGAGGGTGACACATACATGGTGCACATATGTACGGCTGAGACTCGATGGTCACATGCTAGACGGGAGGAATGCATCTATCCGGAACGCCAAGTGGAAAGCGTCCACTCTGCGGCTCGCGGGACATAATACCGTTTGATGACGTCATTAAGCCGGAGCCGGCTTATTGTTTCTCGTAAAACGTACGTGCAAACGTGCGCCGCGCACTTGCCACTCACACACGCTTGACACACACACACACACACACACACAGATGCAGGCATATAGTGAGTGGTCGAGTTCGATGCTACTCCTTGCGCGAAGATCGCCGTTGGCAGTTGCTAGAAGTTGGAGTTGTTGTCAAAATTGCTGCGGTCTTTTGTGGAAATTATGAATTTAAATAAATGAGATATTGAAGTAGTAAGAAACTTTAATGAGTTTGTAATAAATGTTCTGTGATTGCGAAAGAAGCGCGACTAATTACAGTGGGTGTTAAATTAGGTAATAGTTATTAATGAGGGGATTTGTGGTTTCTTTTATAGATATCTTTATATGGAGACCTGAAATTCTCCTGTTAATTATTATTAATTATTATTATGTCATTTTATGTAATTTTAGTAAAATTACGTAAAGTGCTGCAGTGAATTTGAGGAAATAAGATATTCAAGTAGTAAGAAACTTTAATAACTTTCGTATAAATATTCTGTAAAGTTACGTTATTGTTATTAATGAAAGCATTTGTGGTCTTCTTCCTAGGTATCTTTAAATAAAGATCTGAATTTATTTTGAATACTTGCGACAAAAGTTAGTATAAAAGCGCATTTTTAAACAGTGTTTTTTTAATTATAATATTTTATTATTGCTGCTTTGACAGCATGCAAAGGCATTCCTCTTATCAACATGTAGTTCCTCATAACTGAAATCTCCAGTTTCCAGGATGAAACAATACCTTCCAAATAATCTTATAATTAAATTCCAATAATAGCACGTTGGTGGAAACATGCGAAGGATTCGGCTGGCTGTCGCTCTTCATCCCTTTGACAGTTATTGCATACTTCTCGAGTGCCAGAAAACAAATGTTTGACTACATGGTTGGCAAGATTCGGAGAGATTGATGTGTTCGAAATTAGATGGCATCGGCGTCTACCCAGTTTTTCCGATCTCCTTTCGCTTATCTCTTCGTGGGAAACTGTTCCTACCAGAAGAGTTGGTAAACGCCTGAAAGCGTGTCAATGCGGGAGTAGATTTATCTGATTGAAGGGAAAACACAGAAAGTATTAAAACAGTCCGGTCAATTGACCGATTTCAAATTTCAGTCCTATGAATTGTTTCTTTTGTCTTTGTTAATAATGAAAATCTAAAATAATTATTTTTATTATTATCTAAATCTTATTCAGTGCCTTTGTTTTTCTATTAAATTAACGTCCGGTCAATTAACCGATTTCAAACTTTGATACTATGACTTGTTTCTTTCGTCCTTATTAATAATGAAAATGTAAAATAATTATTTTTATTATTATCTAAATGTTATTCAGTGCGTTTGTTTTTCTACTGAATTAACGTCTGGTCAATTAACCGGTTTGAAACTTCAATACTACGACCTGTTTCTTTCGTCCTTGTTAGTAATAAAAAAGAAAATTTATAATTCTTTTTATTATTATATAAATGTTATTCAGTGCCTTTGTTTTTCTATTAAATTAACGTTCGGTCAATTGACCGGTTTCAAACTTCGATGCTATGACTTCTTTCTTTCGTCCTTGTTAGTAATAAAAAAATAAATTTATCATTCTTTTTATTATTATCTAAATGTTACTCAGTGTGTTTGTTTTCTTGTTGAATTATCAATTGGTTATTTCGGTTTGACTATATTTCGAATGGAAACTTTTAGCTAGGTTTGTTACTTTCAATCCTTGCATATAGAAATGTAAATAAAATTCTTTTTGGGGTTAGATCTGTTTAAAACAGCGGTGAATAATTTTGAATATTTTTTTAGTATTCATTTAATACTCTTCTATGAACCAGTATGTTTTTTATCGAACCTTGAACACAAATTTTAACACCAAATTTAAATGTTTCATTTGTACTTATTGGATATACGCGTACAAATGGCAGACATTTTAATCAAAAGTATCTGTTGAACTTTACTACTAATATAAGGAACAATATTTATTTGTTTGAAGGTTTACTATAAATTCGAAAACGGATGAACCGATTTTAATGCGATTTTCTCTGCTGTGTCAATATTTATTACTTATACCGGATGCTGCAAGAGTAATTGTAAAATAACAAAACAAAAAGAGAATCGAGCTATTGATCAGTTAGAATTTCGTGGCACCAAATTTATCCATTTCAAGTGCGCCATTTACATTTTGCTGGTCGTACGAGAAACGTGTATCGTATAAATGATTAATCGAATTCAAACTTTATAAATGATTAATTAATAATATCTTCTATACGTTGTAAAAATTTCAATTAATTCCCAAAAAGTGATATAGCATGACAACAAGTTTAATCCTTTGGCGTAACTGTGAGCATCGACGTGACGAGATTTTGCTGTAATTGGTGATATCGCTCTTTTGTCTGAAAGCCAGAACTCCTGGCGGTGCGGGTCCCTTTTTCCCCTGCAACCTGTTGTCACGCTTTTTTCTCAAAAAAAAAAAAGTATCATCCGACAGCGCGCTCCCGATTTTTTGTCGCTGCTCTTTTGCGATATCGCGTGCGAGCCCTTTTTTCGGGGATGCTGGCATGAAGGGTTACTCGATGTCATCGCATTTTTTCCCTGCGACTTTTTTCAGCCCGCTTTTGTTATATGTCTTTGTGTACGAGTGCGTTTGGTTCGGACGCTTTGTTCGTATGATAGGAAATCTTAATATTTTTGGCGATTAACACTAGAACTACCAAACAAATCAAGTTGTCAAATAAGTCTAGTATATTTATAACACAGATTTATATACATGGTCAACAAATATGTTAGAAACAGACACAAGGACTGCAGTTGTTATTGTTTCTTTCTTATGTTGCCATCGGTGCTTCTCACGATACGTGCAATATTTTGTTTATACGTTTTAAATTAATTTCGTTTATTTGGCGGTTATTGTTACAAAATTATTGTTATCGATGTATGGACGTTTTTCTACAAATCACAATTTTTATCTGGAGAAGATGAAACAATTTTTTCTAACTAATAAATCAAAATTTTAGTGTTTAACAAAACGGCCTCCTTTTGAATCCAAAACTAGTATTTTTGCCCTTAAAAATTGCTATACATTGAATGCTAATTTTGAGTTTAAAAAGGCGCCGTTTCGTCATCAACTAAAATTTTGAAAATCGATCCTGTTACCCGCTAGCTTCAAGTGTCTACTTACTGGAAAAAATTGGTTGGCTTATTATTATTTTTCTTTCTTTCTTCTTCTTATTTTTTCTATTAAGTGATTAAAATTATAAAAGAATATATAAAACATAAAAGCAGAAATCTCAAATTAAAATAATACAGCTATTCAACTCCCATGAAACACTAAGGTTTCAGTAACAGTTACAGTGACTCCAAAATTGATTTGGACATTATTGTTCAATATTTCAGATGTTTATAAACAAATGGTCGTCATCTTAAAACAAATTATTACTATACATATGATGTATGTACACTTTACAACGAAGTTATATATTTTACCTAACAACAGTAAATAAACATTTATTACCAAAGTTTATAAATAACATCAATACCAAGTTATCCATATATTATTGTATTTCTTCGGGGTGAATGACCGAGGGTGAATTTATTCGTCCATAATTCGTAGGGGTTGGTCGGAGCGAGTGGTAGTGGGCCTCGAATTACGGAAAGGCTTAGAGCAGCATCCGCTTTTCGCGTCACGTAGCTTCGATGAATGGAGCGCAGGATCCTTGGAAACGGGTGGAGTCGAGCGGCGACAAAATTGTGGGAATAGCTTTCGACCTGAAAAGAGGAAGAGAGAGAGGTGCGGAAAGGTAAAGGAAGAGTGCGGAGAGTAAAAATCAGAGAGGCGAGAAAGAATCCCATATACGAGCGGGTAAGGATTCGACATCCGACCGCAGTTTGGCAGCCTCGGCAAGCCGAATAGTAGCAGCCAGGAGAGAGGAAGAATCCTGGGCGGAAAAAGCATCCGGAAAAACCGATAAGATCCCGATTATCGCGGCGATCACGGCCCATTAGCCGAACGAATTGCATCGGGCGCACGCGATAAACACTGCCGGAATACGAAAGAAGGAAGACCGCTGGAATTATACCGCGCGCTCCTCGGGATATATCCTGCCTGGCTTACGGGTGTTAAATTGTTCGGATGCCGCTATCCTTAACAGGCGCGTGCCTCGAAACTGCTCCCCCCCCCCCCCCCTGTAATGCATTCGTTTCTCTTTAACACACCGCCGATACAATCTCTCCAGTTCTATTAAAGCCACAAATCTTCATGGAAAAACTTGATTAACCCTACGTGAACCAGATGAGGTAAGATTAACCCCAGCTGTTTATTTTCGTTGAGAAACAGTACTTGGTAATTTCGAATGATGGCGCTCAAACAAGACGGAAGAGTTTTGATATAATAAATGAAGGGAAGCTCTTCCGTTCTGAATTGAAGCGAGGAGAAAAAATGTTTTATTGATCGGGATTTACTTTTGTTTAGTGTCTAGCGAACTGACGTGATTGCAATATTTCGTGTAAGTAAGTTTCTAAGTTGCCGTAATAATAACGACATAAAAATCAATGTAAATACGCTGTACGAATACAATAACATTGCGAAGTGCAAATACTTGATCATTTTAACTATTACATACTTTCAATGCGTGGCTATTCTGACCATAAAATAGAACAATTTTGAAATGGATTCTTTACTCGGTTTTATTTAGATTGGTTTGTCTGTACGAGTAAAATCTTGGAATGTGTTTTTTTTATGTATTTTCACTATTCGATTTTCTTGAAGTTTTTCGCGTAGATATTTACGATAACAAAATACTCAACGAAATTGAAATTGTTCCTCTCTGGATTTTTCTATTGATAGCAAACCGCAGCAGTATGGGTATTTATAAAAAAAGCGTTAGTGAACAGAAATCAAATTCAATTGTAGCTTGGGGGCGGTCAATATTTTGTTTTCTTTTCATGGAGGTTTGATAAAAAAATTGATTTGAAAATTGTAAAGGACTAAAAAGTATAAAAATAATAATATATACATATGAAATAAACTCTTGAGGTTACACAGATCTAGGAAAATGCAGTAAAAACTAAAGAATATTTTTTTTACCTATTGCAACATTCTTGGTCATTCAATATTTTCTTTTCTTTTCATGGAGGTTTGATAAAAAAAATTGATTACGAAATTGTAAAGGACTAAAAAGTATAAAAATAACAATATATACATATGAAATAAACTTTTGAAGTTACACAGATCTGGTAAAATGCATTGAAAACTAAATCCAAATTTTTTCTAGCTATCACAACATTCTTGGTCATACGTGACTAAAAATAAAATTGTCGAACGCCCATCAAAGAATTAGTTTTGCACAATATAAATTTACATTCCCAACCAATTCCTTTATGGGCACCCCACAAGTTTATTTTCAGTCACATATAACTAAGAATGTTTTGATAGCTAAATAATTATTTTTTACTTTTTAGAGCATGTTACTTAAACCGTGCAAATTCAAATTTTTGTTTTTTTAATGTATGTATGTTTATTCCAATGATACACTTTTTTTGTAGAAGGATACTATTTGCGATAAAATTAGCCTTACATGGTTCACAGAGAATTAAAGACTATTTCATAGATCTTAGATAAAGTACTTCTTGGCGGCGCTTAAAGGATACCGGCGTTTTCGCAGAATTACTACTTGTTTTTGGAAACAGAATTTAATTGGTTATTATTATGAATTTATACGCTGCAGCACAGTAATTTGAATCCTTCTATTAATGAATTTTCATAAATCTCGTTGAATCAGCGGGCGCGGTTCGTTAAACGAGCACATTGCCGGGCTGGTGCGGTGCGCGCGATGCATTGCAAAGAGAGCGCAAACGCGTCAGAGCGATTCTGCTTAGGGACAATTAGTCATTCGAGATTTACCTCCGGCTTTTACGAGCGTTCCTCCAAAACTGTTGGATATTAACACTAGAACTACCAACGGGGTTAAAATCGCTTGTTTAGCACTTATTCATACTTGTTACTCATTGCTAAAACATTTTAATTCGTGAAATCTTTTCTGACTTTCAGTAAAATATATAAATCGTTAATAGTTTACATCGGCTTTCTTTTTTAATGTTCTTTTTGTGTAAGATTTTTATATGTCAGAAAGAGGGGTTAATCTTGATAACATTAATATTTTACTGGTTTCTTGTATACTTATAAGATATTTCAATGGTTGAAGTATGAGTTACTAAAAATTCAACATTCATACACGTATTTCGTTTATGTTTAGTTTTAAACTCACTTCAAGTTTCTCCCGACTCAATCTACAAATACAGAAATCGCATATTTTAAGACCGCGTATTTTTTTTTTTACACAAGTCATTTTGACCACTCTGATCTAAATAAATATACAGCAGCTAAAAAAACATCTGCACATCGAGTATTTTCAGAAAAAATGTATTTTTTTAAAAGAAGAAAACTCTTCCCTCGAAATAAAACTACATTTTATCAAACAAAAAAGCGTTCTTTTTAGGAAAAAATAAACTTGTTCACAGCTGCCAGTTTTTTCTGCTAGAGAATTTCTTTTAAAACTACTGGGTGTGCCAATACTCTTTTTTTAGCCAGAGAAGGTTAGTTTCGAGTGGTTCTGGTATTAAACGCATCAGGCTTTCGTCAGGGTTGGCCGCAGTAGTATTAGTACAGGCGGTCTCGCGGCACGTAGCCAGCCCGGACTGTTTAATCACGCGCGGTATTATCACTCGAATTCCTGGCAAACACGCGAAAATGCCGAGACACACGCACCCAGCCAGCACGTGATTAGAAGCCCCGAGTACAATTTACGAGCAGCCGCCCGGTGAGAATTCACCTTCGGGGAAATTAAAAGGTAAGTGATCTCTGCGGACGCCGCTGCCGCGCGATACAACTCGCCTCGAATGTAGTAGCCGCTCTTTCCTCTCTTTTTCCTTACTGCTTCCTTACCTTGACTTGTTAGTCCCATAAAGCAGGCCCATCTCCGGCATGCATTGTATGATCGCTCCTGATGTATTCAAAATGGTCGTGCACTCCCTCGGACAGTTGTTTCTACCGCAATAACAAATGGAAACAAGCTCTGCGCAAGGGGTGCCAAGAAGATGGTGTAAAGGGGGCAAATAATAGGATGTACAGGGTGATTCATTCGAATCCCTGCTGTGGAGTGTATGATTACAAGATATACAGGATAGATATTAGTTATTTAGTAATTTTAATTTTATAGGAGTGTATAGAAAATTGAGTTTAAAAGAATAATAGTTAATTAAATGTATAAAAAAAATATATTTTTGTATGTTATAAATCTATAACAAAAATGGTGTAGTAATAATTCATAACTAAAGCATTTGATGCTTCTTTCATAAGAATTCCATTACATATATAACTTTATTCGCCACTGTATTTAATTCTTTTCTGTTGCACATTTATAATACGAAAGAATATTTTTAAAAATTGTTTTTCGTATTATTCCATTTTTGTAGGACATTACTCTTACATATATCCGACGATTTATTTCATCGATCAGTCATTCATGTGTGCATTGCTTGACTGTTGCAGGCGAGCCCATCTCAGAAATTGCCTCGAAAAGCTGAAGGTCCTGGTGCCGCTGGGTCCTGAAACGTCGAGGCATACCACGCTGGGCCTGTTGACCAAGGCCAAGCGCTTTATCAAGGTCAGTACATACATTCATACATAGTAAATACATGCACTTGAATGATAATGAGCGCTATAAACCAACGCTTCGTAATAAAACGACAACTTTTCCATGAGAAATTCAATGCACTTAATTTCATCCACTTGCCAAATATGTGGAGTTTGAGCACAACCCCATATTATGATGGAATTGGTCATCAACGTTATATTCGTAGACATAAATGTGCGAAGTTAATAATAAATGATAAAGTATATAAACATTGATAAAAGTGTTTGAAATGTTAAAAGAGTGCCAAGTAGTTTTTTGAAAACATCTTGCTTTACAAAAAGATGTTCGCAGACAAATGATAACAGTGTGTAGCAAAAAATTATTTATTTAACCACCTATATTATATTTATCAAAAACGTTAATATCATTGAAACGCCAAATCCAATATTGTAAAAAAATAATTATCATTTAAAAGTAAATACCTTACAAACAAAAAAGAACGCCATCCACAACTGGAAACCAAATCTTCATTTAAAAATATAAAACAAAATATGAAATAAATTAAAGCTCTCGAAAATCAATCGCAGAAATGATTACGCGGATCTAATAATAAATAATAAATCGTGAATGTTCATCTGCTTCTTTAAGGCTTACTAAAAATCTTTACTACACCGTTAATTACACACAAAATCGGATGACGTACCAATCAGTTGTAAACAACCGTTCTTTCTCTCGCTCGCTCTCAACTTCATACTAGCGTCTATGGTTTATCTGGATCGAAAATCACCATGTTAACCTTCGAGCATGATGGCAACGATAAAACGGCCGACAGACAGAGAAAGAGTGAAGTGGATGTATCCGGCGCGATACATTTCTACGGCGTCCGGCTGGTTTCAGCAGAAACTCTTTCAGCTTCGGAGGATGGCTGCCGAGGCTGGCGAATTTCACGGTAAATGTACTGGCAAGCCTTTACCCTTCAAGCGTCTTATCGAATCCACTTTATACGGTTTTATGTGGATTCTCTCTCTTTCTCTCTTCCTCTCTTTTCTACTGCTCTTTGCATATCAGCAAGCACAGAGAGACAGAGAGAGTTAAGTAAGACTCTCGGGCCTTTTTTCGTAATTACAAGCACGGAAGTTCCTGCTGGTGGTTTCTTTCGGGGGCGCTCGCGGCGGCCACGTTGTATAGTCCAGTGGAAGGGCGCGGGGAGGGCGGAAGAGGGAGGGCAAGCAGGCAGATCAGAGATACAGAGCTCGTCCATAAAAGTCTGGCGAAGACGAAGCGGGAGAACGGGAGAGCCGTTTGAATATTTCATGGGAGGCTTCCGCGAAGTCGCGGTTTGTGAGAAGCAACGCGGCCACAGAGCCGGACCGACCGACGCTCCGATGGTCCGATGGTCGAGAGAGAACGGCCCGCCGAGAAATGGATAGTAAGATGTGTACGTATGTATGTACAATATATCCTCCTTTAACGCGAGGGGAACGTATGTACGGGGTGGTTCACTTGCTTTTCAATCAGTTGTTAAACAACTTTTACATTATGCACGATAATCGTACATTGTATAGTAACTTAATTATACAGGAATATTTGTATGAAATGGATAGTAAGATGTTTACGTATGTATGTACAATATATCCTCCTTTAACGCGAGGGGAACGTAAGTACGGGGTGGTTCACTTGCTTTTCAATCAGTTGTTAAACAACTTTTACATTATGCACGATAATCGTACATTGTATAGTAACTTAATTATACAGGAATATTTGTATGAAATGGATAGTAAGATGTGTACGTACGTATGTTCAGGGTGGTTCACTTACTTTTCAATCAACTGAACAACTTTTACATTACGCACGATAATTATGAGTTATACAGTAACTTTAATTATACAGGAATATTTCTTTGAAATGAATAGTAAGATGTGTACGTATTTATGTACAATATATCCTCCTCTAACGCGAGGGAAACGTATGTACGGGGTGGTTCACTTGCTTTTCAGTTAGTTGTTAAACAACTTTTACATTATGCACGACAATCGGAAATTGTATAGTAACTTAATTATACAGCAATATTTGTATGAAATGGATAGTAAGATGTGTACGTACGTATGTTCAGGGTGGTTCACTTACTTTTCAATCAACTGAACAACTTCTACATTACGCACGATAATTATGCGTTATATAGTAACTTTAATAATACAGGAATATTTGTATGAAATGGATAGTAAGATGTGTACGTACGTATGTTCAGGGTGGTTCACTTACTTTTCAATCAACTGAACAACTTTTACATTACGCACGATAATTATGAGTTATACAGTAACTTTAATTATACAGGAATATTTCTTTGAAATCAATAGTAAGATGTGTACGTATTTATGTACAATATATCCTCCTTTAACGCGAGGGGAACGTATGTACGGGGTGGTTCACTTAGTTTTCAATCAGTTGTTAAACAACTTTTACATTATGCACGATAATCGTACATTGTATAGTAACTTAATTATACAGGAATATTTATATGAAATGGATAGTAAGATGTGTACGTACGTATGTTCAGGGTGGTTCACTTACTTTTCAATCAACTGAACAACTTTTACATTACGCACGATAATTATGAGTTATACAGGAATATTTCTATGAAATGAATAGTAAGATGTATACGTACGTATGTTCAGGGCGGTTCACTTACTTTTCAATCAGCTGTTGAACAACTTTTTAACAATTTTTGACCTACAACTGTTGAACAATTACATTATGCACGATAATTATAATTTTAATCGTGCAGAAATGTTTCTTTGAAATGGATAGCAAGATGTGTACGGGGTGGTTCACTTGCTTTAAAATCAGCTGTTGAACAACTTCTACATTATGAACGATCATTATAAATTATATAGTAATTTTAATCATACGGGAATATTTCTTTGAAATGAATAGTAAAATGTGTACGTATTTATGTACAATATATCCTCCTTTAACGCGAGGGGAATGTATGTACGGGGTGGTTCACTTGTTTTCAATCAGTTGTTGAACAACTTCTACATTATGCACGATAATTATAAATTATATAGGAATATTTCTATGAAATGGATATATTGCCCATACATATGAAAGTAGGTATATCTTCTCGAACGTGAGGTAAAACTAAACAACTTGCTTTTGAATCAGTTGTTAAGTATAGAAAACTTGTACTGTATGCATGATAATTATAAATTATATAGTAACTTTAATTATACTAGAATATTTTTTCGAAATGGATATCAAGATGTGTACGTACGTGTGGATAGTATGCTTATCACCTGTACCAAGAGACGAAGATAGATACAGGGTAATTACTTGCCTTTAAAGTAGCTCTTGACAACTTCGTAGAGTAAAAGATCTCTCTTAATTCCTCTACTACCCGCTGCTACCGCAATTTCTCTACTATCTTAGCATTTAGTTATATTATTTTTCATATAAGTTTATTACGGGTTTTTAATACAAGGCGACTAGCATCAATAAAAACCATATAAATAATATAACAGTATATTTGAATAGTAGGAAATTCGAATAAAGGAAGTTCGATTATAATATAACATTATAAAATACTTTCTTCGGTACACTGTTTCTCATTCGGAGTAAGTCATCGCAAAGTAAAGTGACATTAATACTTAGTAATATCTTCTCTCTAGAAAATATTTTATGCGTGCAACGTAATACATTATTATACACATTAATATATAATAATGTAATAATATATTAGTATACACACTAATACTGGTCTGGATCACTCCTGATTCAAAGCCAAGTGAACCCCCTGTACAGGGTGAGTCACTTGCCTTTGAATCATCCCCTTCACACTCGAGTTCCAATTATTTCCATTATTGGTACAATTTGATATTATAAATAAATGTCAGTGCGTGGAAAAGACTCGGTAAATACTCCTGTATATTAAAATTACTCAACACCGTATAATTATACCCTTTTCAACGGTCTATATCCATCATTGGGGATTCAAAGGAAAGTGAATCACCCTGTACATACGGAACTGCTTCTAAAGTACTTGCAATCCTCAGCAACGTCCAATGTCCATGTGCAAAACATTCTCCCCCGTTAACACACGTGTTAATCCAACACACACGTTGAACTCTGAACGTTATGGGAAATGATTAATTTTCAAAATTTCAAATCTCGTTTTTGGGTACAATGCAGTACAACTTAATTCTGCATTTTTGAGAAAATGACCGAATTAAGTTTTAATGATGAAGAGTAATCGTTATGCGAAATGATACATTTTTGAATTTTTTCAACTCGGTTTTGGACACAAGGTAGCACAATGCAATACACGTTGAACTCTGGATCATCCGGGCCAGCGAGTGAGAGGGTGTTTTGAAGCAGGGTCGAAACGAGGAGGAGCGAGAGAGGGTTGGATTTCTGGTAAGAGAGGCGGCGGAGAGTAATTAGCAGGAAAGATGGTGGAAAAGATGGCCGAGTGTGAAAAGAATCGCGGTCGAGCCGAGAAGCCGAGCGAGAGTCGGCGGCGGTGCTATGCGCGGCTCTGCGCTTCTCCGCTTCTCGGATGAAGAGGAGGCGGAGGAGGAGGAGGAAGAAGCAACGGCGCGGCGCGAAGGAAACGGGGTGCGATGAAGATTCAGGGGCGGTTGGTTGGTAAGACGGAGGAAGACGAGCGAGAACTCGCGAAAGAAAGGAGTCCAGAGGCGGACAAATAAAGTATTACCTACTAGGAGTGCCTGCTACACGCCGTCGTCTGCTACCCCTTCCCACCCCTTCCCACCCCCCTCCGGTGGCGAAGAGCCGCAGCGTGCAAAATACGAATGAGGTATTCTCCGAGAGTCACCCTCTCCTGCGAGAGCCACCCTTCCTCGTCCGCGGTGAGCGAGGGAGCGAGCGAGAGATCAAGAAGAGGGATGAGGATGCTGGCATACCACCCCCGACTAACACCGGCAGCCTTTTTCTCATCTCTCGCCTGCTTTACTCTCTCTCCTCGGCGCGCTGCCTTTATCCTACCGCTTTCTTCCCTTTTCGATTTCTTCCGCGGCCTCCTGCCTTCCATTCTTTTCCCTTTTTTTCCTCTCTCTCTCTCTTTCTCTCTCCCCTTCCGCCCTGGCTTCCTCACTTTTCTTCGTTGGAGTGCTTCATTTTCCAGCGCCCCGCTACTACCACCAAGCAGAGCCTCGGTCACCATCCACTATCTTTACCGCTTGCTTGTTTGCCTCCTCGCTCGCTCGCCCCATTATCCTTCCACCCCTCCCACCCCCTCGCCGAGCATCCCTTTTGTCTCGAAGCAACCTCAGCTTCCTCCATCCGCGTCCCGGCCGAATTTTCGGTGCCTCCCTTTTCGCCAAGCTATTTCGTCAGTCTCCCTCGCTCTTGGACGACCTCCTTCGCCAGTAAATCGCCGCCGTCCTCTGCTTAATGAGTGGCCGCCGTCGGCAGACTTTAATTAGTCCGACTCGCCGGGCGAATCGCGGACGCCGCTTCTATCGGCCGATAGATCGAACTGGGACGCGGTCGTGTCGCGTCAATAGGCTATCGGCGGGTTTTAATGCCTCGAAGTGGCTGGCCTGATTTTTGTTGGTTGTTTTCTTTTCTTCCCCCTTGTTTTTCTAGCCACGCCGCTCTATGTACTCTTGAAATTAGCCGATTGCCAATTGGATTGCCCTGTACGATTGATCGAGTAAACAATCGTCGCGTGTAAATTATTTTATAAAGTATGATTGATTGAAATATAAGTTTTTGAAGATATACTTTTGTAGTAAAGGTGTGTTCTAAGTATTTGGCGTGGTTAAATGTTGAGAATAATAAATTGTAGTTGGGTAATTAATAAAAGCATTTGAAGTCTCCATTTGGAGATTCTGTTGAAGGAAACCTCGAATTAATTTTTATTATCTATTATTGTGTGCACTCTTTCATCCAATAAATATAACGATTATATTATTGTACATACAATATAATATTGTATACATATAATACTACGATTACTAAGGAATTTCAAAGTTTTCTATAAAAACAAGTTACAGAATAATTTATAATTATTGTATAAATAACAGTTTATACTCGATGGTGGTGATTCAAGGGCAACTGAATCATTCTGTACATAGGAACAGTATAAATTATTTAACAACTTTTATTGTACATAAATGTTCCCCAGCTGTTTTTTATACTGAATATTACATACAATATTACATTCTACGTACAATCTACATAATATAATACATATATACAGTTTGATGAAGAGCCTGTATGACAGTGCTGATTCAAAGGCAAGTCACCTTGTACCTACAACCACACCTGCAGGATAGACTGATGTATGAATATATGTACAGGGTGATGCGTTTGCGTTAGAATCAGCAAGTATTTTGACCTATCAGTAATTTCTCAAAATAAATCAGTTTTCTCGTATTTATTATTGCCTGTTAATTATTTGTATTAATTGTTAGATGACTATTAATTGTTTCCATTTTTTGAGGGTTACTCAGTTCACTAGGATCCTTTTTAATTTCGTATCTGTCTATAACAATTAGAATGTACCCGCATTTTGATTTTATAATTCTTTAGTTTAACAATTTTAAATAATTAAGAATATAGTACTCATACTTAGTGAGTACTTTCAAGTAAAATTATAACTTTCACTATAAAATAATTAATGTTGGAGTAAAATAAGAAAAACGATCTTCGAATTTACAAAGTTCCACCTACCATATTTTAAGAATATGATAGTTACAAATAAAAATGACATTTTTGCGTGTCAAACTACGAAACCTATTTTTAATATATGACCTGAGAGACACTCGATTACCTTTTTAAATATTTATAATCTATTATATAATGTCAACATGATTACATCTAAAGGAAACGCACCACCCTGTACGCGTGGCTCGAGCAACGGTTGATACGCACTAGTGCACGCTACTCCATATAAACCGAGAAGCATAGAAGGCTGCACGTGTGCGTGCGTGCGAATTGCAGACCACCAGTAGAACGGGGACGGGCGTTGGGAGAGATAGAGAGATACAAGCACAGGCAGTCGTACTAAGAGGAGCAGCATACTATACACTCCCTTGACTCGCACGCACGCCATTGTCCCTGGCAGCCTGTAATTTACTAACTACGCATCCATTGTGCGTGTGCCACTCTCTGTTTGCCGCGACATCTTACCCTGACTATCCTCTCGACCTACGTGCACGCTCTTCCAACTCTGCTAGTACATTCTACACTGTATCCCTTATCCCTCGTCCGCATTCCTGATTCCAGCCCACTTTGGTTCAATGATACTGCTACGCGCGCTCTGGTTTGCCGCACAAGGTAGCAGACGTCAAGTACAATGCTGCGCACCAGTTAGAATTTACATTTTCGAGATAATGGCTCCGTTAAGTCTTGACAGGGAAGAGTAATTGTTATGTGAAATCGTTCGTTTTTTAAGTTTCGAAACTCTGTTTTGGATACAAAGTAGTATAACAATTAGATTTTACAGTTTTGATATAATGGCTTGGTGGTGAAGCGTAATAGTTATTGAAATTTGATAATAATCAGGTTTTGCCTTTTTTGAGAAAATAGCAGAGTTAGGCAAATGCTGAAGTTAGATCTTGATGTTAATCGTAATTCTTATGTAAAATCTTCGATTTTTTACATTTTTAAACTTGGTTTACAGCATAAGCCAACACGTGTAACACAATGCAGTACAACATTAATTTTACATAATCGGATAAGTGGCATGGCTAACTCTCACTCTTGAATCATCATCATGTCAAAAAACGCAGAATATGTAATTTTTGCA
Source organism: Ectemnius cavifrons (assembly GCA_964023945.1). Lineage (NCBI taxonomy): Eukaryota > Metazoa > Arthropoda > Insecta > Hymenoptera > Crabronidae > Ectemnius > Ectemnius cavifrons. Next base: position 4,375,370 of record OZ030382.1, read on the forward strand.
ATTTTGTCTTACGACAAAAAGTAGCACACCTTGAGCATACTACAATACAATAATTATTTTTTGCATTTCGGAACATTTTACTTATCTTCGCATTTCTTGTACTTTTGCTTTTACTATTTTTCTCGCTGTGTTAGTCTTAAAGAACTAGCAATGCAATATGGTAAAAATAATTATTTTATTGATACCATCGTTCCATTACTTTTACTGACACACAACATATGCTGCGCTCGAATAATAAACGAGAAGTAGAATTAGAAGTAGAAGCAGTACTTCAGTCAGACACTACGACGTTTAAGTTTATCGATTTAACTTTATCGATCCGCCAGAGTCTGGCAGCTGGATCGATAGTCTAAAAATAACTCGGACCAGTTCGGTCCAGCTGACACCGAGCTACCGAGCTTCGGTTGCTCCAGTCAGGGACTATTATTACCGACCACTCTCACATACTTGCGATTTCTCTTAAGGTGGTTCTCTCGGTATACCACTTTTTCAGAATTACCTGGAGTGTTTATGACGTACAGAGTAAATTACGAACTAACCATTCACGAAGTTTAACACTTTAAACACCATGTCACTCGAATTTGGATAACACTCGAAGATCCATTCACAGACACATTTATTTTCATGAAAATAACGCTAATAAACATTTTTAACAAGGTGTAGTGAAAGAGTTAAAAATTTGTAACTAGGGAACTCAAAGTATTAAATGCCATCGATCGTCTACGAAGGCGGATCCTTTCGATTAAGAATTCTACTTTTTATATGCTTTGTATAGTTGAAATAGCACGATGACGTTGCAAAATACTTTGTAAAAACACTTTGAACGCCATGTCACCCGAATTTGGATGACACTCGAAGATCCATTCACAGACACATTTATTTTCATGAAAATAACGCTAATAAACGTTTTTAACAAAGTGTAGTGAAAGAGTTAAAAATTTGTAACTAGGGAACTCAAAGTGTTAAATGCCATCGATCGTCTCCGAAAAGAAATCGTTTCGATTAAGAATTCTACCTTTTGTATGCTTTGTATAGCTCAGATAGCACAATGACGTTTTAAAATAACGTTAAAACGTCCGATGGAGATACTCACGTCGTCTTTGGGATGCTTTCAAACGTCCGAAAAACGACTCACGTACGTTTGACAGACGTCCAATTTTACAACATAGGATATTTTGAAGAAGTACGGAATACGTCCGAAGGAACATATAAAAGACATTACAAATACATCTCAAACACGTCCAGAACACGTTCTGACCAAGCTGCAAGAAGATATATGTAGAACCCGTTTTAAATACGTCTTTAATACGTAAATGATAGGATTTCCAATTATATTACTATACAATGTTCTAAAAGCAGTATTTAAAAATGTTGATTCAGTAAAATCAACATATGGTTTGTGAAAACAGCCAATTTTGGCATTATACAATGCCAAATTGTATAACAGTATACTACATGCAATAAAATATTACATATAATTATACATAATATTATTGTATATGTATATACTATTGCAAAAATGTGCAATTACCAAACAACCATATATTAAAGTTAAAACGTCGTCTTTGCGACGCCCCAAGAATACCGCAAAAAGGCAGACGTAAAGATAACATATCGGAAACGTTTAAAAAATTTAAAAATGTGAACATCTTCAAAATTTCTTCCGCAGAATATTTCAGCTGTTGTGCACTATTTGGGAGGTACATATAGCGCTACACTTTCAACTATATCGCCTCTGAAACAGCCAGTACGGTTAGCATTCACATCCAAGATATTTTTACGAAAAACTGACAAACACTACGGCAAATTTAAGATGCACACTTTCGACGCCTCGATCCCTTCATATCGACTCCCTCTACCGGGTAATCCAGGAATCTGTATGGTGCTGGTATATAAAAGATCGCATCATCACGGTAAGACAGGGACTTTAGTCGAGCGGCGTTGCAGCCCCTAGAAATTTCATGTCCCGCCCTAAGGTGAAATGGACTTACATATTTCTGGCGATAAAAGGAAATCCCTACCGAAGCGGATTCGGTCAGCAAGACTGGTAGGGTCTCTCGCATGGAGGAGCGATCAAAGTTATCTCCATCTATCCCAGTGTCACTCCGTCAATCGAACCTTTGAACTATCGATGTAGTCGCGCACTTTTATGATCCTACCTTATTCTCTCATAGCATCTGGAAACTCAGTAGAGTCTCATGCCGAGTAGTAGAACCATCGTGGCTTTCGATCGGTACAAAACTTTATAACACGTTAAAATTCGTAATTTCTGAAAGAGTTACAGCTCGAAGGATTAACTTACGAATTTTATATTTTATATGTACTTTTATGAATCCAATGAGATAAGAAACAAGCGAATGGGTTCGGCCATTCAGGGTTTATGAATTTCTCTTGTTATTTATCGTATGGAAAACGAAGCGTAGGTATAAGAATTAGAAGAAGACTTCGACGTGTGCATTTCACACTTCCGACACTGGCGGCGCTGCTGTCGAGTCAAGATGGCGCAGCGGTGTCTTGTTTACTTTTCGTAAAGATCTAGTTATGCCTTGGTTGGTTATGTGACGCATCCAGACATTCACCGCTTTGGTTTACTTGAGAGAGCGAAAGGAAATGTTAATGTATCGGTGATTATTTGAAAAATTAAATTAAATAACAGTAAGAACACATATAGACAGAGAATAGGTTACAAGCTGTCAAAATTGTTAAGTATGTAACTTAAAAATTGCTTCAGCTAAAGAGCTGGATTTTAGTAACTGAATAATTATTTACGAATATATTTAATAAGTACTTACTTATTAAGTTAAAGCATTTTAGCTTGAGTAATACTTGTGCCACGCACTTGACAATTTTGATACTGCAGAATTAGAATGCGTATGAAGCATAGCATGTCGAATGTAACTTGTAAAGTAATAAGCCGAATCATTTGCAATTTAAATCTATACAAACTATTTGTAATCAGCATTTGTTCACTGAACTTCAACTATTTAACCAAAGTGCTTTTGGAATTATGCTCGTGACAAGTTTTGTTAGGCCTGCAAATAAGATATTATTATATAAAAACTTTGGTTTCTTGTACTATAATATCAATATCTTTTTGGAAAATCTAATACAAAGAACGCTATCTTTTACATGGGACTAAACTACTACGTGGCGTCTTTTTTAAATATAAATATAGATTTATCTCGATCAGTGTGCGATACGCAGACCGTGCATTTTCTCGGATATTTCCTTTAATCCCAATGATAAATAGAAACAAGCGCTGGGTAAATGGCGCCAGGAAGCTGGTGTAAAAAGAGGGCAAATAATAAAGAGCGTAATGATAAAAAAATATCCGGTTAAAAATATGCTTTTATATTAAACGTGTGTCCGAAGTATCTAGAGCGTGGTATAATATTGAAAATAACGTGTTGCAAACGAGGTTAACAGCATATAATGGTATTTAATGAATAAAATCATTCGAGTACTCTATTTGAAAATACTTCTGAAGGAGCTACCGTAATTACTTTTATCAAGTACCATTATGTCTCATAACTCATAGTTTTCAACATTATAATGTTCTAAATACATTGCAGACATGTTTAATATAAAAGCATATATTTCAAAAGTTACTTTTTAATTACTATATTTTTCAACGACCAACAAATCGTTGGCTATTACAGAATGATACGCGATGGTTGAGCTACTAAATGGTTCATGTTCAGGCAAATCAATCGTCGGTGACTAGTCGACACAAGTCAACAGTAGTCGATAGTATCCAACTGGCTCTGCGGTGATAAAGTTACGGGGGAACGGTCAATAGTGGAACTAAAAGTTTCCCTATTGTAATATAGTTTCCCTACCAGGAGCAGTGTAACAGACAGAAAGTATGTGTCAATATAAAAGAATATAAAAAGTATACATATAAATTGGATAAATAAAATTAATTTATAATATACCTTTAAAATCATGTATTTGTACATATATGTTACAAGCTTAAAACAAAAATGTTTGTCATATCTTTCGAAATATTTTCAAACTGAATACATATAGGGAAAATTCTATATTGGGAAAACTAGCAAGCTAAAGCTATAGAATCCGCGCTCGAACAATAGAAAGAAAAGTAATCCTATAAGGATGAATATGTAACATCCCATATACACCATTGTTACTCACATAAACCGAGCTTTTGAACTATTGATGTTCCAGCATAGTTTTACGAGGATCCCTCGTTCTCTAGCTCGGTCTAGCATCCGCCGGCATAGGTTTATCTCGACCACTATGTGGTAGGCAGGCCGTAACATAATAAACACTCAGGTTTAATGTCACGCGGCACCGCGCACCTGCAAAACGACCACCGCCGGTGATTCGTATTCCAGGATGCAGGAGAGTGCTACGTCGTAGCCGGGCTTTATTGGCGCGGGATCCCGCCGCGCTTTTCCGCCCCTGCGAGATGGGCTCGCCGTTATAAACTCGCATTATTCCATCGAGAAATATATATACCCGGCTGCTGGCTGCCAGTGGTGCAGCCGGTGTAAGTACAGGGTGATTCATTTGCCTTTGAATCGCCCCTGTCGAATATAAGCTGCTTTCTATAGGATAGTGATAAAGTGTCCAATGATTTTAATATATGCTCCTTTCGTAACTCTTTTCTGCATCTTATATATTAGATTTTACAGGGTGATTCTAACCCCTTTGCGTTGGATTCAGCAAGTATTTTTAACCAGAAGTAATGATAGTTTAAATTAGTTTCATCGTAATTATCGCAATGATACATAATGTATATCAACATATCATGTCATAATACATATTAAAATATTAAAATATATTATATAAATGCATTTATCATAAGAGTTGCGCCTATTAGTTTTATATCGTTGATTCCAAGGCACACGCATAATGTGTATAACAGTATAACACAGTAAAATGTTTCCTATGGCAATTTATAAAATATAAAAATATTTGTTTATTCTACGCACTAAACATATACATTTACAAATATATAACTACACGCATGTCTAATTAAAAATTGGTGTGTATTGTTATATTAATGTAACATTATATCTACTGTATAAGATACAGAAAAGAGTTGGGAGGCATTCGTGTATAATTAAAATTCCTAGATAATTTATAATTATTCAATATTGTTGGAAAAGCAGTTTTAAGATTGACACGGGATATTAAGGTTGATCAATAAAATACGTATTTCTTTTGACCATTGGAGACTGTATCTGATACAACATTTAATTTGTAGCTATAATATTGATTGATTGATAGCAATCAATATAGATTATAATAAAACATGCATCCTCTCAATGTTGTATTTCTAACATCATCATACATACATATAATGATAGCGATAGAGAATTGAAATGATGAAGTAATACACAGAATATAATATTTACACATAATAAATAAAATGCAACTAAGTAAGGATTCGTGTTTAATTAAAATTACTACAAAATTACAAACCTATAATTATCATACACGCAGTAGCATATACCTATTAGTAGTTATTAAAAGGGAAGTGAATCACTCTATTCATAACGATCCTTCCAGTTAGTCCGGGTATTCTCGACGCGTTTATCGCACTGAAGAGATGGGTGGCTCGTTTCGTGTGCTACTCTAGCGAGGAAGCCCTTCTCGGATGTTGTAATCCCTACGAGCGTGTAAGACAGGGCCATTCTACTTAAAGTTCGAATTCCCCTGTCTGAGTGAGTCCGAGCGCCTTTAGAGTATCGTGTTACGAATTATTAAGGGTGCGTTCCGTTTGGACGCTTAGTCGCATCAAGTGCTAATAAGCGATGCTTATACCATTCGGTTTAGCGATATAAGCTCTCAAGAACCGAGAGACCACGTTATATTCTGATGTCATTGTTTCCGGTAACAAACGCTTGTGAATGTCTTTTGTGGTGAAGTAAGACAAAAAAGCAAACGTTTACTGCTATATTCATGATCCTACACCGTTATGTGATTAGTTTGCGGTAGTTGTGTCAGTACTGCACCATTCAAAAGTAGGAACTGTTGAGGTAGTTGTAAGAGTACTCTACCAGCCAAAAGTTAACTGCTGGCCGAAAGAAATGTTAACTTTGTATACTGCCGGTGGACTAGACTTTTGTCAGTGCCTCTCCTCAACACATACAAGCTTGTATATACTAATAGATTTTCAACCCACACACTTGTACTTGAAGATGATAGCGGCAAGCTTTGGTAGTCAATGAGCGTCTTCAATTTTTCGGAAGTTTGTGTATTATGATCCGCTGTCAAGCTGTCTAAGCCAAATTTAAACTTACAAGCTGCTGAACATATCAACATGTAGAAACTATTCAACAATAGTCGAAATTAAATCGAGTTCTCGAAAGCGCAAAATAGAAAATTATTTTCAACATTAACTGTATTACGTAAACACGAGACGGTGAAAAATTCTGTAAAAATTTGTACGTGGTCATAGAATGTTGATGAAACATGAGTTAGTTTTTTATAGGATTGTATAGAAAAGTTAAACGGTTATAATTGTTAATGTGAGTAACTGTTGGGTTTTCGTTATGCCTCCCGCGTTAAATGTATTAATTTAAAAATCCATCATGTCAAAAACATTCATATATGTAAACTGAGTGCCACGATTATCTTTTTAACAAAGCGGTCAATAATTTTCATGATTTTTTTCAACTATTCATATCATACTTTTTTGTAAGCTTATATTTTATTATCGAAGTCCTAACACCCATTTTAATACTAAAATTTGAAATGTCCCATCAGCAGTTGTAGATCGTACAGAAGGCATGGAAAAAGTTCAGTTTTTAATCGAATGGATCTTCGAATGAAATCTATATATCATATAAATTGCAGACGAAACACGAAGAAAAATAAACGATGTTTCGCTATAAAAATCGTAATTACTATAACAAATAAAAAATATGTTTCTTCTCTTACAATAAAGAAATCGAATATATAACAACGTATTGCATCTTTACGAAAATATTCTTATATTTGAAACAACTGGATTAAAATCACAAGAATCTCAGTATCCTCTTTATCAATTAGTTTTAACTACACAAGCATATATACATTTTCAAAAAAAGAAAGTCTACTGTTAAAGGGATGTCCGTGGCACGCGGCAGGTTCTACTTCCCCGATAATGGGGCCCATTGTTGCTTGCACGCCGGAGAGAATTGGGGGCGCGACAGGGTCAGAAGGGTGCGGCGCACATATTTCGCGAACGGCCTGACAAGCGAGCCACGATCTCGATTTCGCCCGGACTGTTTTTTTTTATCGCTTCGTGGCGTGCATCGCTAATGCAATTGCGAGAGAGGAAACCGGGCGCGCGCATTCCATGGGCTGCCAGTTCCATTTCCACGCACGTCCCTGCGGCATTATCGAATTATCGCGTGAGGTAGCCGTGCCGATTCGATTAAGAACAACGGACCAGGTCCTTTCTTGCTTTTCTTTCGCCTGGCAAGGAAAAACGAGGCTCTTCTATCGTTCCCATTGCGCGCCATCTGACTTCATCATTCTCGGCGAGAAATAGACAGCCGTTCGCTGAGACCGCCTTGAAGAGTATTTACTTATTTATTTATTTATTAATTTCTTCACTGACATAAGTCCTCTGGCAATACAATGACTAAGAACAAAAATACACAGTGTGAATTAATATTAAGTGATAAGTAATAAACTGATAGTGATGGTAAATAGATTTAACAATTAGGAAAACTTTAATTACGTTGAGAAATAGTAAATAATGCACAATCGGTATTTAAAAATTTGCAGTGGTAACGAAGAGATGTGTGTTTCTAAATATGCGATTTACACAGTTCCGATGACCAATTTGTATATGAAGGGGTTCAATGTATAACGATTCGTTACGCACTCACAGTATTCACCACTTAGATTCGCCGCCCCTGCCCTCTCTGCTTCGGACTAATTACTTAATAGGAGCTAAAAATAATTTCACTTGTACGCAGCGACTCTTTAATTAAATGACGGGGTAGTCGTCAAACGAGCTCGTAATACCACAATTCACTACAGTACAGGTTCTACAGTGGGCTTTTATTAAGCTCGAATTAACGTTGGTTGTTGCTGCCCCCGCTCCTTTTTCTCTCCTCCCGCTATTTCAATGATTTTTACATATTTCGTAGATTATGCTTTTCTATATATTTGCATATATGTTTGTATGTGTATGTAGGTATGAGAAAGTTATACGGCAAAAGATATAAGCGGTAGTTGTAAGGAAAAGTCGTTTTCTATTGATTTTTTTGAAATTTTAGGACAATCTTTACGCAGTCCTGCAACTAGTGGCTGAATTTTATTGAACTTGACCGTTCCGTTTCCGGGATAATGGCCTTCGAAATTGGCACTTTTAAGGATGTATTGGACCTATTTCAAAACAGTGCCAAATTCATAAAAATTGGCGACGTTGTTCTCTTTCCCTTTTCGAAGTACCACAAAAAGTTTCAAACTGATTCACTGAACCGTTATTGAGTTATTACGATTTGAAGTTCCATTGACTTTACACGCGTTCTTATGGGGAAAGCAGTTTCGTCGAGCGAAACAGCAAAAAAAATGTTGAAAAAACAGTGTCAACTTTTTGAATTTTTTTGTATGCATAGCTTATGAACAACCGAAAGCCTGTACAAAAATTCATCATGTTTCACAATACCGTTTTGTAGAAATTAATTATTAACTGCAAAAAATTCTCCTCCCAAACGGTCTGAAGCTTGACATGCTATGGAAAGTGCGGTATCGTTGGAATCAGCTAAGCAACTGAGACTAATCTATAGCTTATGAGTGGAAGTAAGAAACATAGTATACGAACATAATCACTGACTTCAACTTTCAACAGTGTCAACTTTCTGAATTTTTTTGTATGCATAGCTTATGAACAACCGAAAGCTTGTACAAAAATTCATCATGTTTCACAATACCGTTTTGTAGAAATTAATTATTAACTGCAAAAAATTCTCCTCCCAAACGGTCTGAAGTTTGACATGCTATGGAAAGTGCGGTATCGTTGGAATCAGCTAAGCAACTGAGACTAATCTATAGCTTATGAGTGGAAGTGAGAAACAGCCATACGAACATAGTCACTGACTTCATACGACGTATAATTTAGACTGTCGATTCGAAAATAATTGTACGTTACTAAGTTGAATTCAAGGCATTTTTACCATTAAAAGTTTTGTTGAGTAAATCAGAAAAATCGTAAATTTAGCTATAAAAATGTTGGGAAAGTGAAAAATAGCTTTCTACGAGTAAATATGCAATGTTAGCTATCATTTGTATCATTTTTACCTATGTTTCCTGCATGTGGCGAGTAGATATTTAAGCATTCTGAATTTCGCGTACTTTTGTCTACCATTGTACCCCTTAAAGTTCTAAGGTGACCAATGACCACTGACTGTCTTGGTATTTCTGAAATGTAAATACTCCATGAATTCGTCGTTCCTACCCTCTTTGCCTCGACTAATTACTTAATAGTAGCTAAAAATAATTTCACTTGTACACGGTGACTCTTTAATTAAATGACGGGGTAGTCGTGAAACGAGCTCGTCATACCACAATTCACTACAGCGTTGGTTCTTCAGTGAGCTTTTATTAAGCTCGAATTAACGTCGGCTTGCTCCCCTTTCTCTCCTCGATGCCCATTGCGTATTATATCGCAGGATTCGCCGTCGAGAGCATTACGCAATAGCCCCTGTAATAATACGCTAATAATGACTCCATAGTCAGTGGAGAAGTTGCGCGCGCCTCGTCAACACAGAGAATGCCCCACCGTTAAATTGGGAATGAACGCCACGCGCGTGCGGCTAATTAATAATGAGTGGTTCAGTGAGGTACACGAAGCCACTCCGCTGGCAAAAAGGAAGGAATTAGAAACTATAGCCAGGTAGTACAATTAGTCCGGTTTGATGATGGCGTTGGGTGTTCGCAGTAGAAGTGGTCTGCTGCGCGTGACACACCGCGGCGACAGTGGAATGTGACGTCGATATTTGGTGCGGTCTCATTGAAAACTTGAAGCGAAACTAAAAACAGGCGGAAAAGTCGGAAAAAAAGTCTGAATGGAAAATCAAATATGAAAGGAAGATGGAGCGGGAAGCGAAGGGGTTGGGAGGGGATGGTTGGAATGGAGGAGAAACGTCTGGAAAGCGGTTCTCTCTATCAAAGAAGGAGAAGGCAAGCACGGCGACTGGCCAGATAAATGCGTCCCCGTAAAAGTGCAGGCGTCACCACGCGATAAAGAATATATGCAGGGATTTCAGCGAGGAAAATCATTTCTTCCTCCATTCGAGATGAGCGGAACCTTTCTCCTTCCCTCTCCCTTCTCCTTCCAACCTTCTAACTGCGAGTGGGGGAACAAAAGTTTTAGGAGGTCATTTAGTCGGAGGAACTCTCACGCCTTAAAGGCGAGCCATCGTTCGATCGTCGGTTTATCGTCCTTGTATATTTATTACGAGATTTTAGTATCAATGATCGATAAATTCAGGTCGCTCTATGCATGAGCGTGCATCTTTCTGATACTATTTGACGAAATAGTATCAATTATCGCGACGTAGTGGAGATAGATTCCTCGTGATTTATTCCTTGTCATTTATTATGGGATTTTATCGTCCTTGAATATTTATTATAGGATTTTAGTATCAATGATCAATAAATTGATATCGCTCTCATTAAGTTCTTTCTGCTATCAGTTGATGGAATAGTATTAATTATTATCGCGCAGTCAACATAGAATCCTCCGTGATTTATTGCTCCTGATTATCGCCCTTGCATATTTATTATGTGATTTTACTATCAATGATCGGTAAATTGTTATCGATCTATGTATGAGCAAGCATCTTTCTGTGATTATTTGACGAAATAATATCAACTATCGTGACAGGGCCGATACAGAATCCTCCGTGATTTATTCCTCCTGATTATCGTCCTTGCATATTTATTATGTCATTTTACTATCAATGATCGATAAATTGATATCTTTTTATACATCACCAAGCATTTTTCTGCTACTATTTCACAAAAGAACCAACTATATTTATTATATTATTGTACTATGAATGATCGACAAATTGTTATCGCTTTATACATCAGCAAGCATTTTTCTGCTACTATTTCACAAAAGAACCAACTATATTTATTATATTATTGTACTATGAATGATCGATAAATTGTTATCGCTTTATACATCAGCAAGCATTTTCCAGCTACTATTTCACAAAATAATATCAACTATATTTATTATATCATTTTACTATGAATGGCAAATTGTTACCACTTTATGTACGAGCAAACATCATTCTGTTACTATTTGACGAAATAATGTCAACTATTCCACACATCCAACACAGAATCCACCGTGATTTATTTAAGCTGTAATTTGCGGCTTGCTTTGGCATTTCGATGGCTCGAAACAAATTTACCGGGGTTTCGAGGTAAATGTAGTGGTATTCCCGAGGTTTTACCATGCGATTTTCCTGACGAGAGGAAGAGAGAAAAAGTGTGTATATGTGAATGTGCAGGAAAAAGAGAGAGAGAGTGAGAGAGGCGAAGAGGAAAATGGTTAGTCCGAAAGCGCACGTCCGGTCAATTTAAGGAAGTAATTCAGTTCGGCCGGATCGCAGGGGATGCCGGCGGGTGGAGTGCGAGTTTTTTCGCGGGCGCGCATAAATTCTTCCCGGTCTCCGGCGTGTCCCGGAGGATTCGCTTTGGTGCCCCCTCGGATATTTAGCGTCCGGGTAGCGGCGCTCCTCTTGGCGACAATCGTGCTTAATTGCCGGGAAAATATATCCCAGCATCCCGGGCATCTGGAGCCCCCGGGCCCGCCTATTAAGGCGAGATCCAAAAAGTGTGACGAACGGCGAATTAAAGCTCCTTTTAATCCAACCTCTCCTCTCGAATTCTTTGACCCGACATTCTTGTAAACTCGGGATCTCCAATTTTTGAAAAAGGAATACGGTGATTTGGTTTTGAATCGCCATTGTCGAGTATGATTATAAATTGTTTAATCACTTTAGTTACCCACGAATGTTTTCCAATTTTACACATTGTTAGAAAACTCGTACCCATGCGTTAATAATAATCTAATTTTATTACGTTTTTTATATTGTCAGTCGTGTTGAAGTTCTCACTTATGTCGAAAGACATCCGCCTATACACAAAAATGTAAGGAATAGAAAAATCATGTAATACACTGTTGGTCGCTCATGACCTGAGCTGTTAATGCGATCTTAAATAAACCCAAATAAAAAAAAAAAAAAAAAAAATAATCTAATTTAAATAATAATGCATTGTAATACCTTTGTTGTAAATATCTTCTACTAATTATTTTTATAAAACTTTACAATTACTTTTAGATCACTCTATGTAAATAATAAACATTGCAATACATTATAATCTGAAAAAACTATATTAATATCGCTTCAAGCATTTTGAAGTTTATCGTGATCATATAAACAGACAGACATGCCTTGGTTTAATGTTTTAATGCAAAAAATAATACAATGTTGCTACTGCTTTTATTGAAAAAATCTTTCAACAATGTATAGCTCGATCTCTTACACCTTTTGAAATTCTGCAATTACTTTTAGCCCAGGCACGTTTGTATACATACATGTCTAACAAAAAGTGGAGTAGGACAGTCTTGATTCAAAGGGAAGTGATTCACCCTGTACATTCAGCCGATCCCAGAACAAATGCGCGAGGGAACCGGTTGAAATTAAACTAGAGCGCCCGAGCCTCTTGGAAAATTAAAGCCAGAATTTCGTACAAACACGTGAACTTCGCGATGATTTTATTAAGTATTCAGAAACTCAGCGAAGCACGACAGGGAAGTCTGCGAGATGAAGTTCAATATGAAGGGTGGAAATGTTGGAAATGAAGCCTTCCATAGCGCGCGCTAGCACGCTCGCGTGAAGCTCGGCCGTAGACATTTTAATAAAGCTTGACGAGTACTGTGAAAAATCCCTCGAGCGAACACACACACACACACACACGTACACATCTGCTTTTTCCTTCGTCCTCACTTTCTATTCTTTGTACGAAATGCTGTTCTCTTGAAATGATTTCTCCTAGCGAGCATTCCTGTACAGTGTAGTCGGCAAGGACGAATACTTATAATTCAGTAGATTCAGGCACTCGGTAGTCAGACATTTAGGATTTCGCATTTAAGGTAGTTGTTGCTTTATACTAGTTATTTTTTTAGAGAATTGCTTACAATTTATGTGATGTACGGTTGAGATTATTAATTAAAAGTTTTCCTAGCGAGCATACTTGTATAGCCTGGTCGTTAAAGATAGTACTTCAGTAGATTCAGGCGGTTGCTAGTCAGACCTTCACAATTTCGCGTTTAAGGTAGTTGTCATTTTATACCACTTTTTTTTTAGGAATTACTTGAAATTTATGTTATGTATAGTAGAGATTATTAATTAAAAGTTTTCCTAGCGAACATACTTGTTTAGCTTGGTCCTTAATAATGGTGCTTCAGCTCAACTTTGAATTCATTTAACTGCTTACGAAGACAGAGAAACTACCCTTTGTACGCCTTTTTTTATACCTTGTATGAAAATAATACATATTTAATTTATGTATTAAAATGGATTCTAAAATTTAGATAAACATTACAAGTTTATAAAAGAATATGGTATGAATACTAGAAAAAAGATTGAAAATTATTGACCGTTTTGTTAAAGAAATTTGGTAAAAGTATTATTTTCTTTTGAAACTGTACTTGCAACATTGTTACCATTGCTGTGATACTTAGTTTATATTCAAAGTGTACAAATCTAGCAAGAAGTTTCGATGGAAAATCATCACTGATACAATCATTTCTTATGTTCGACGTTTGGATAATATACTACAAGCGCGACAACCGCCTCAATTAAGGGATACGCTCGCGGCATTTCCCATTAAATCCACCTGGATCGATGTAATAAAACGATTGATCATCAAATGCGGGGAACAATTTCGTTGTAACAGCCGGGCATCGACGCCAGCGGAAGGCCATGGGTTCGAGCCAGCGCGCCAGGATAAATCTTTTGCGGGCGGCAATAATTTATCTGGCGGAGCGCGATCGCCGCTTTAGTTAAGAGCGCCGTTATCGACAATTATAAGCTCGCAAAATGGTGCTGGTGCAGAAAGAGGTACACCGAAAGGAGAAGAGTGGAAGTGAGAAAGAGAAAAAGGGGGGGAAAGATCGCGCAGCGATTGCAAAGCTTCGGGAGCGCGCGATCAGAATTTCCTGGCACGGAGTGGAGAATGGCGGAAGTGAGTCGAGCCCCACTTTTAAGGTCGGCCGCGCGGGGGAGTTTACCGCCAGAGTCACCCTCACTCGGTCGCTTTAACCTACCCTTATCTCCGCTGTAAACTCATATCAAGCCCGAATGGAAAGTACGACGCCTGCCGGGAACTTTTCGACGAGCACACTTTCCCGGGGACGACATACATACTTGCATACCTAGATTCGCGTTGAGAATATAGGCGCGTGTGTGCTGGGACACCCAGACAAACCCGGAGAACATCACCGGCACCCTTCTATCCAGTGTGCAATCCTTATCTCCGATCCGGTGGTTCAAGCGCGCTTCGTCTCCCGTGCGGGACGAACTACCCCTTGACGACACACTCGCTCCCCTTCTACCTTTCTTCTCACTTTCAACCGACTCGATTCGTCTTTATCGCCTCGATCTACCCAAGTTTTTCGTACTCTTGGATATTCTCTCATTCTGAAATTATTCTGATTTTTCTTACCAATTCTTATCGTAGGTTTCTTCTCCTTTTCAAGTCACGCGATTCGTCTTTATCGTTTTAACCTTCTCAAATTTTTCCTTCACTTGGATATTCTTTTATTTTGAAATTATTCGGATTTTTGTTAGCAATTCTGGTTCAATTCTTATCGTACGTTTCTTTTTTACTTCCAACTTCACTCGATTTGTTTTTATCGTTCCAATCTTCTCAAGCTTTATGTTAACTTGAATATTCTTTTATTTCGACATTCTCTGATTTTTCTTAGCAACTCCTGTTTAAGTCCTTTCGTACTTTTCTTCCCACTTTCAATTGATTGCATTTGTTTTTATCCCTCCAATTTTCCAAAGTTTTTCGTCCACCAGGATATTATTCTGCTGTGAAATTATTTCGATTTTTTTAGCCATTCGTAAGGAATTACCTTGATAAATTGTCAGAGTTTTGATGAATATAAATACAATGACTAATGAAAATATTCAACGCTACTGTATTCCTAATGTTAAAACTTGATATTTCAGTTATTCACAGAGCAACAGGATTCTTTTTTCCAAAAATGAGTAATTCAGCATTGTCAAAACAGACATATAAGAATGCTTCATTTTCGAATAGCAAAAATCTTTAGACACCATAGAAATTCATTTTGCTAGATTATTTGATGTGGTTGTATATTTACTTTTAAAATATTCTGCTAAAACACCTTTGTTTCGGGACTCACTATTAAAAAATAACTAAGGCGGATTATAAACAATTAAAATATCAAGGCGTATCAAGAAAATATTCAGTCAGAATATTTTCATTACCCACCTTTTTTTTAACATTCTCGAAAACATTTGATTTACGTTTTATGTGGCAAGAAATAGCTTCTGCGATCGCTTCGTTTGACGCGACGTGTGTCGCAGACTATCGTCAGGTCCATTAAATATTAATGCACAGCTCGACTTCTCGACGGGGATTGGTGAAGGAAGAATGGCAAATAGCAGTGGGCGATTAAGAGCCTTGACACGATTTACATTTTTATCGTGTGCCTCGCGAGACTTATTCTTGGTTCGTTTAATTGCGTCTTTCTCTGGTTCGATGGTGATGTCAGAAAGGGCGAAACGCTGAACGATCTGCGATTTCTGAATATCAAATTACCCGGTCATAAAAAAACTACTTGGTTTCTAATTAGGAATTGAAATAAATGATAGAATAACGGCTTTGATTTGTCTTTTACAACTACTCAATCGATTTGAATAATTCTTTCGCTATTGAAAAGGAGATTTTGTCCGGTTGTGTATAGGTTATGTTCTATTACTCCAATTCACAAGTTGGATTAAAAGAACTTTCTACGCACAGTAAACTTCATATAACTTTGTGAATCACCGAATGGATTTTAATGTGGTTTTTTCTCTTGTATAGAATTATATTCCAGGCATATAATAACCTATGAAATATTACAATATTTATTATTAATAGAGAATGCTTCAAGAGTAAATACAAAATTTCAATGTGACTTGCACCAAAGATAATTGCAACGCCTTATTATTGTTTAAATTAAGTTATTGTTAACGCGCACACTAAATATTCTTCCGGAATAAGTTCCGGAGTAAGTGTCGTGCTTTTGTTTAAAGTCCTCTTGCCAAAAAGGTAATTGCTTTTCGGACTGTCACCAAATCCCAAAGTCAACGAAACGCCAGGCTGCTTGCTATAATTACACGAAGAATTATAAAAACAAAACTAAGATGAATTTCCATAACGATGTCGTTACACCCAGTTTCCGGTAAAACGGCAACGCATCATTTACCTTCGAATACTTTAAAAATTCTCTTTTGTTTTTACTACTCGATGGTTAGATCCTATAAAATCAGAATCATTAAGACTTAAATACAAAATAATAATATACTATAAAAACCATTAAGACAGAAAAATAATATAAAATTATTAAGACTTAAATAAAAAAAGGATCAATAATTTTTACATGAACTTGAAATGTTAGTCCCAATAAAATGTACCGATATTAACATTCACATGTCGTTGTACCTAATTCGATGTAAAACGATGGCAAACCATCAGATTCCGACTACTTTAAAATACTCCGGCGCTAACAAGCACTATTTCTTTACGTGGTAACTCAAACTAGTAAACACTATTAAGTTGAATTACGTGGGATGAGAGACCGACGAAGTACTCACCCAATCTTTCAGCACACCTCGGTTTCCTTGGAGTTCGGTGTGCCTTCCTTTCCGGAAAGCGGGGCGGCCGATGTGTTGCAGTTGCCAGTAAACAGATGGATAGAGCGGCGCTGAACAACTTCTAATTACTACGAGTACTTACGCGAGCACTTCAGGGATCTTGAATATTTCATCGCGTTGAAGTCGTTTCCTCTCTCTTCCCCCATCTTCTCCTCAAGTTTTCCTAGGAAGAGCCGAAACTCGAAACAGTCGGGTTCCTTCGTGCGGAAGCTTGACTTTTTCTTCTTCGAGAACGGGTTCCTTTGTGTATCAATAGCGAGAGGTCGTTAAAATAATTAATAAATTAATGATGGAATCGAACATATAATCGGACGGAAAATATTGAGATACTGTAAACAATTTTTACTGGATTAATTAAAGTGGTATACATTCAATTTTAATGATGTAACCATTCTAATCGCGACATCTTTGTTTAACCCTTTAACTGCTGCCATCGTCTATTGGCGATTGGCCCTATAAATATTTTTCTGGTAACTATATCTGCTTGTAACTTTATAAATGCTCTTTTATGTTTGTGACAAGCTGTAAGTTTAAGTCAGCGACTTTATAAAACAATTTATTTTCTTGTTTAATAAACTTATTAGCTTATTGTAGTTTATTATAATCTGTAACAGTCTGGACATAACAAATTATTGAACGTATCACAATAAATATTTAATTACAATATTTTTATATTTTCTAAATTTCAATAATTTATAAGCCCAATTTATTAACCGTTACATTTTACAATAATAAAAAAGAATCTCCTTTGCATTACAATGTTTTTCAAATTAACCATAAAAAGAATTCGAACCTAATATCAGACTAAATGAGCATGTTAAAGGGTTAAAAAAATAAGAAATGCGGTTGCTTTATAAACAAGTGAAATATCAAATCATAACATTCCCCATAGAGTAGTGTCCGAGTATTTTCATTACTGCCGTAGTTCACTTTCTATCATACATGTTTGTTTATTATGTTAATATGCATTATACATGCAATATAATTTTATACAATATAAAATTATTTTATGCAATATAATTAATAACTACAATTACTATATCATTCATAATTATTCATATAGAGTAATGTATACTCGACAAAGGTGATTTAAAGGCAAGTGGGCCACCCTGTACACTTACCTTGAATCACCACTGTCAAGTATAAGCTGGTATGTACAGGATAATTATTAATTACCCAGTAGTTTTAATTATACACGAATATTAACTACTCTTCTCTACATCATATACATTGTATATAACTTTATACTATATGCATAATGGATATAATGTAGCATAACATCTCATTCAGCATGCAACTCACATTCGAAGTAGGTCGTCGCAAAGTATGATGCCACTTGCATTGTATTACATTTAACATAATAATACATATTATTTATTATTGTATATTTCTATATATCTCAACATACAAAAGTCAACATATTCGCACGAAATTCGACATGAGATTCTTCCATAGCTTAGAAATAATATTATGAGGGTCTGCACCCCCAAACAACCCCTAAAGTCCACCCCTTTTAATTTATAGCCAAACAACTTTGTGTAGTATCTTAAACCATCTGTTTCCAATAATTTTATGGGGGAGAATGTGAGGAAAATAAATGCGATCAATGTCCAAAAATGTCAATTCCTTAAAGAATCTTGTACAAAGAGTACAAATAGTTATTACGTGTTTATATAATACAAAATATATATTATTATACACATGAAAAAGATATACAAATACAGAAATGTCTAAGAAAAAGTGGAGTAGAACAAATCAGGCTGAAAGGTAAGTGAATCATCCTGTACATCGACAGGAAAAAGGAGATCGAAGTATTCGAGTTTCATTTACCGTGGAACGGTCGAGGTGTTCCAGACATTTTTCAAGTGGCGACGATTTTAACATGCGAATCACGCCGGCTGGTGAATAATCCCGCGATAAATCGGGCAGCTTTCACCTTCTGAAGTATTCAGCGTGATTTATTTGGTCACGGACAGCCATTCAAGGATGAGTCTGGCTGACTGGCTGAGTTTCTCGGGGGGGCCGCGGCGATGCGCGTTGATTGAATCACGAATTAATAGGGGACGAGTGCGGCTTCCGAGCATCGTGATCGGTTCTCTTAATTTCTGATCGCGTGATCTGCTGTCTTAATTACTGCGATCCAACCGGGCAGCAGTCTTCTCCTCACTTTCCTTTCTTTTCATTGGTCGATTGCGTTGGATGTTCGGAACGTCCTGTCTCCTTTAATTGAATCTAGTTAGACACAGTCATCTGCTGACGCGCTCCACACTTCGTTGCTCTCTCCTCTCTTTTCCTTGACTGCGTTCTTTCTTCACCCTCCACTTCTTCTCTTCATCTCCCAGCTGGCCTTGTCAAGCCGACAAAGAACCCTAATGAAATCTCACCGGTATAAATGTTTTACGACCACCGGCTCTTGCCCGGACTCCAATTCCAGTTACCGCCGCCACTTCCCGGCCTCTTCAATTTGTTTCCACAAATTCCGCACTTCTTATATCGTAAAACCACCTGTCTTCGGTACTTCCAATTTGGGGAACCGCGGCGGGAATGTGCAGCAGCGGTGTTTCATTTGTCTTTGAATCAGGGGTTTTGTAAGCCGATTTTAAAAGAATTTCATTTAGTTGTATATATTGTGGTGAAAAAGTATTCGCATACCCCAGTTTTTTTTTAGAATAAGTTTTTATAAAAAAGAAAACTGTCTTCTGTAAGGAATTTTTTTGTTATGTGAAGACACTTGCTTGTTCAAGAAAATGTATTTTTATTTAGAGAGAAGAGTTTTCTTTTATAAGAATATATATATGATTACATATTATACATATTATATGAGCTGTTTATTTTGAAAGTGACCTAAATCTATTTGTATTTAAATTTCGATATTATGACAACTTCAAGTTGTACGCGTCACTACAGTCAATAAAAAGAATTGACAAATGGACTTAGGTGAATTTGAAAATAAACGGCTCATGTTGTTCGAAGGAATGTTTTACCAAATTCCAGTGACATCTTGTCTTACGAAGACACTCTGAATAGGAGTATGCTGAGGAGAATATTTAACAATTTCATATTATATTCATTCTGCATACAATAGAAACTCATATGTAAGAATGCAGCGGAAGCCTGAGAAACATTCCTGTCTAATTAAGATTTCCAGGTAATTTACAATTCTCCTACACACAGCAATATACACTTGACAGTGATAGATCACCCTGTAGAAGGTGATTCACTTGGCTTTGAATCACCATTGTCGACGATAATTTAATTATACTGGAATGTTTCCTAACTTTTCTCTGCATCATACATTATAAGATTTGCATCAGATGTGTATAAATTTATTATATAACAGTATAATATAAGAAAATCGTAGGGCGATCATAAATAAAACTCAATCAATCAAGAGCACTCCACGATTTTTTTGGTCACGTACGATTATTTCTTAATTTTTAGTTCATTCTACTAAAATCGTGTAAATAAGAAGGTTGGTGCCGTTATTAGGTGCGGGGTTAAGAGGGGAACATGTGAGCGCTGACACAGAATTCTGAGGCCTTTTCAAATTATAATAAAACCAATTTTTGAGTAGGAGGAATCAATTTGCAATTAAGCTTATGCTATGTCACATCTGCTTTTATAAGTTAGTTTTATTTCTATACTATCTATCATGTTATTTTTACAAATGAAACTATTTCCTTTTCACTCTTTGCTCAAATACTCTCGAACCGGACAGCCGAAACTTTTGAAAGTTAGCCTGATTATTCGTAAATGTCTCATTTACCACATGAAATGTGTTTTATTCATGTGTCATTATTGTATCACATATTTTTAAGCCATAAACGATAATCTCTGCTCTCGTCGCCGTAAGAGCCCATCCATAAGAATGGATTTTCGGACATTGATTACTCGAAAACTGTTCAGACAAATAAGTTAAAATTTTGAAGAGAGCTGCAGTGACCATCGACTACCATTCTCTGTAAATTTCAATCCGATTTCATTATTTCTATTTTCGGCACCAACCTTCTTAAAATATTTGATTTCTTTTGTATATTAAGATTAAAATATTCTTTTCAACAGGCTTATTTATATGTATCTACAACATAGTGCATTATAACACAAATTATACATGCATCAAACTTGAAAGTATATCACAAAAAATGTTCTACGATCCCATTATTTTCATTTTTGGCATCAACCACCTTAAAACATTTCATTAATTCTTTTTGTA
Source organism: Ectemnius cavifrons (assembly GCA_964023945.1). Lineage (NCBI taxonomy): Eukaryota > Metazoa > Arthropoda > Insecta > Hymenoptera > Crabronidae > Ectemnius > Ectemnius cavifrons. The sequence continues at coordinate 4,396,520 of OZ030382.1, forward strand.
TATTAAGATTAAAATATTCTCTTCAACAGGCTACTTTATATATATCTACAATATAGTGCATTATGCTACAAACTATATATACATCAGACTGAAACGTATATCGCAGAAAATGTTCTCCGATCCCATTATTTTCATTTTTGGTACCAACCTCTTTAAAACATTTAATTCCTTTTGTTTATTAAGATTAAAATATTCTCTTCAACAGGCTACTTTATATATATCTACAACATAGTGCATTATGCTACAAATTATATATACATCAGATTTAAAAATATATGGCAAAAAATGTTCTACGATCCCATTATTTCCATCTTCGTCACCAACCTCTTTAAAACATTTAATTCCTTTTGTATATTAAGATTAAAATATTCTCTTCAACAGGCTACTTTATATATATCTACAACATAGTGCATTATGCTACAAATTATATATGTATCAGACTTAAAATTACATGACAAAAAATGTTGCTACTCCAATCCTGATTGAAAGGCAAGTGAATCAGCCTGTAAGTCGAGCACTTGCCAGGAGCATGCATAACTTGGTCCGCGAGGGAAAGAACGAACGTAAAAAACCGATAAGAGGAACTTTCCGCGCGTAATTCAGTCAGCTTTCGGAAAGGCGGGCTTTCGCCATAGAAGATACAGAGGAGGAGAAGGTGGATAGCGACAGGTGCTTTGAAAAGCTGTTTCTCTTTAAAGAATTAGCCTGCCCGGCCGAAACGGGCCACGGGGTGATCGCCGGAATAATAATCCCTAGCCGGGTTGGAACCAGCAGTCTCCTGACACAGCGATATCCTATTACGAGACTTATTACGAGAATTCCGTGGAAAAACAAATCCCATTATTCCCGGCAAGTACGCCGGCAGAATTTCCCGTTTGCATAGCGTATTCTATACGTGTATACAAGTCTTCTTCTTTTCCTCTCTCTCTCTTTCTCTTTCTCTCTCTCTCTGTCTCGTCTTGGTGCGTCGCCCTCTGTCGGGAGTACCGTTACCGAAAGCCGGGCCTTTGTCACGGTCAGATAAGATTCTCCTTCCGCGAACCATATCGATCCAGAAACGAGAGAGCGAGAGTAAGAGAGAGAGAGAGAGTTAATGCTAAAGAGAAAGGGCGCCGAAGCAAGAGCTTGCCGCGAAACCGATTTTACCGGGGGATGGATCCGCACAATGGCAGGGCCAGTAATTAAATATGACAGTAACGAGCTGTTATGTATTAGCGAGAGGATGCTGCGCGCCCGCGAACACCAACCTCGCCGGCACTCCGGTGAGTGTGCAGCCTTTGTGCGCATTCAGGATCCTTCCCTTCTGACTTAATTGGGGAGAACGGTCTTCCGATAGTATCTCTCTAGAATCCCAATCCCTGGAACTCGAGAAGAAGAGTCTCCTCTTCTCTCGTAGTACGCGCTCACTAATACTTTCCTAGCGGATTACAGTTATTTTCAAAGTGGCCGCGGCAACCTCTCTGCCACGGTGGAAGCATTCGATATTGTTCGAAACAGAAAAGTAGTTGTAGAAGTAGTCACCCGACTTCTGAGAGAAACTGACTCGGACTGAATTGGTTCTGCGAGGAAAAAGGAGTTTCTCTTAAAGGAGGCAATTTAAAAATGCGTAACAAAGTAGAAAGCAATTTCCTTCTTATTTTGTATGCTTTTATATTAATGTATTCTTACTAAATCTCGTATGAAACGTTTCCGTTTTTGAAGCAGGCGTAGTTATAAGTAGAAAGAGACGGTCTTCGCTTGATTCTGGCGTATTTTTTTTGTGTCCATTGTGGGCAATTCAAATTAATAAACATTGCGAATTAAATTATCTAAAAGAATATTTAAACGTATTACTCAATGCCAATAATTATTTACTTCTTAAATTATTTTTCGAGGCATCATACATAATTTTTCCTGAATTAATTACAGCGGTATACATTTGATTTCAACAGATTTCGATAATAATACAAATTCTAAATTTACATATTTATTTTTCACAATAACAAAAGAACGAAGTGCATCGCAGAATGTAAGATTAAAACCGGCCAATTGACCGGGTGTTGGTACGCTTAATAACCCTATTAATTACTGTCAATAGAAACGAAGATTACAGCGGATAATAAAAGCAACTGGGACAATGTTATGTTACAGAACCTGGAGGAGCGGGAACGGAAACATGCCGTGCACAAGGAGCAGCTGTCCCGCGAGCAAAGGTTCTTGAGGCGACGGTTGGAGCAGCTGACGAGCCAGGCGGGCCTGCACGGGCTGCACAGCCTCCACGGCTTGCACGGCCTTCATGGCCTGAGCACCAGCGCCCCTGGCGGCTCATCCTGCGGCCCAGCAGCCGCTGCGGCCGCGGCCATGCTCTCGAAACGACGCAGCGTTTCCGAGTGCTCCCTCGGCACGGCCTCCTCTACCAGCTCCACGGCCAGCTCCAGGAACTCCGACAGGTCTGCGGGCAGTCCATCCGTCTCGGAGTCCGGTAAGTCCAACTTTCAGTTTAGAGATCTCCTCGCGTTAATCTCACACTTTTCTCGGAGATTTAACTCCTTCTGTTCTGGGAAAACGCGTATGTGTAATTGAATGGAATTTAATATTCGGAGAAATCGGGTTTTGTTTATTGTGGCGCGCACGTAAATAGAAATGTTCTTTGTTTGTAGTTTTAATAGTGTTGTATTGTTGAAATTGGAACTACTTGGAAAGATTCGTTTGTGGAAGCGAAGTATGTTTAGTGTTCGGAGAAATCTATTTGATTATAAATATAGTGGCGAGCATATAAATAGGAATATTCTTTCCTTATAATTTAAACAGTGCTGTATTTTGAAGACTAGAACTACTTGGAAAGATGCGTATGTGTACTCGAATTATGTTTAGTGTTCGGAGAAATCTGTTTGATTAGAAAGTGACGAGCAAACAAATAGGAATGTTCTTTCCTTATAATTTAAACAGTGCTATATTGTGTAGACTGGAACTACTAAGTTTAGTATTCGACAAAATCTAACAATGTTATACTGTTAAAACAGTACAACCACCAATGGAGTCGAAATAAAATTGTTTAACATTTATTCATACTAATTACTGTTTTTTATCAGACTTTAATTTATGAAATCTTTTCCGACTGTATTGATATTTATAGATGGTTTTTTAAAGCAAGATTTTAATGGAATATACTTAGCAGATATGTTATTGATTATGCTGATTGGCTCATTCCAAAAATATATATGATTGAACTCTACAATATTACATAAAACTATATGAAAAACTCCCAAAGAACAAATAATATCAATTAAACTCTCGAAAGTTTCTATACCAATTTTTATGTTCGCCACTGTACACGTTCATATACAATTTCATAAACTCACTTGGCCCGTTCCGCGTCATTTTCCACATACCAAAACTAATTCCATTCGCAACAATCTCAGAACCGAAAGGGTTAACGATCTTGTCCAAGCATTCGATCAGACACGCCACTTTCGAGGAAACATCGGACATCGTCCTCTTTATCGGCAAGGAATCCGCTTAGGCTTTAAGGATCGCGACATCGTCGTGACTGCGAAATGGATTCTTACGAAATAGCGTCGCCGCTTAAGGAACGAACTGTCGTCAGCGTCTTCGCTGAACGGCGCGTCGAATTTCCCAACGCCCGGCTAACGATTGCCACGATCGCTATGATAAGTCAGCGAGCGATTGTGTACTCGGGAGCGGTGGGATATGCGGGGTTAACGGGTATGATAGCGGGAGAAGTAGCAATGTTAGCGGATCAGCTGGCAGGTGGATGCTAATTAAGACGGGGGCCCACTTATCGCGATGAGAGGGTATATACGCGTTTCTTAATCAGCAGCCTCCTACTCGCTCGCGAAGGGCGTTTCCACAGCTCGCCGGTTAATGGGCTAATTCGACTGCTAATTCCGCCTAGCTAATTAAGAGTACCAGCATATCGCGAGTGAAAAATAATAATATCCTCGTTCGGCCAATTTAATCGGGCCTCGATGTAAGTGTATGTTGTACTAGCTGAATTACACGTTCTTCTGCGAATCTTTTTAGGTTCGAAAGAGAATGCTGGTACGTACATGAAACCACGGTATAATTTAATGGGAATTTATGAGTGTTTGATTGTTTTGAATTATAGGTTTTTGATATTTATTCTCTGTAATGTGTTTTATTTTGAATATTAAGGGCAGGTGAAAATAAAACAGTTCATACTTTCATTGTATCATGTGCACCAACATATTATTTTCAAGTACTATTTCAAATTTTATGTAAGGAACATATTATTTGTACCGGGTATTTTTTTGTAGTGAAATTTAAAGTAATCTGAAAAATACTATTTTAGTGTACTTGATAAAATGAAAATTTGATTTTGAGGTTATAAATGTTATGTTTCACTTAAAATACTTTTTCTTCCAAAATCTATTGTCACGACGACATTATTTAATTGCAAGAACTCAAAACGCCTGAAGGTTGTCCGCATGCTAAAGTAACACTTTTAACATGGCGTCCCATTTTAGTGGAAGCGTTCCAGCGGCAAGGACCGCCATAGCGAAATTGTGAAGGGCTAGCGCACACGACAGACTATCGATAGTCGATTATTTTGTCGTTTAAAATATTCACTATGTTCTTTTATGGAGCACCGCAGATAAAGGACTAAAAAGATGGGTCACACAAAAATAAAAGTCCATAGTGAAGAATCTAACCTACAAAAAGGTTGACTAGTGAAAGTCTATCGTGTGCGGTAGAGACCCAAAGTTCGATATTAGAACTGACAAGAGAAAAACAATTTTCGCCTAAATCAACAGCAGTAAACGCTGTTACGCTTACAAACAAACACAAACCGACCCTTCGTAACAGACAGGCTCGGACGTGTCGTGCCCGCTGGGAATATCTGTTGGTGAATTTGCAACTGCCAAGACGCGCCAAACTGCATACATTGTTGCGGTGTCTGGATGATAGCAGTAATTTCAATGTAGGATCGTTTTCACTAGTAAAGCGATAAATTTGAATAGCCTAAAACCTTCGTCAAGAATTACGTCGCACATTAAAATGAACTGAATTAAAATCGATTAATTGGTCCTTCATTTATAAGGTAACAAAGCCAGAAGAATTTTTTTTACCATACTGTGAGTAAGAAAAGTCTTGCCACATCCAGATTTTCTCTAATTAAGTTTCATAATGAGGAAAACATTCTCCTTTGAGAACATTTATTTTCTCTTAGTTTATTTATGCGAGAAAACGTGTTTTCTTTTAATTCTTTGTACGGCGAAGTCTAATGCAGAACGCTAATTTCACCCAACAAGATTTTTACTGTAACAAATACAATCATAATGTATTTTTGAAGAGCAAAATTTCAAAGCAATACTTTTGTTTTGTGCATTAAAATTTACTTCAAGAAAAAGAATAAGTGCGAATACTTTGTTATGCATTGTATAAAAATAGAATAAAAAAATAATATAATATAGAAGGAATATTGCTCTGCAATCTTAGTGCCAATTGCTGATTGCTGCCAATATGATTAAAATTCTCCTAGCCATTTAGATTTATCGATCTGGCCAAGTTTCCGCGTGGTTATGCGAGTCTGGCGTTAACTTCCGGCTGACACGTCGCGCACTTTACCCCAACAGCGGCAGCAGCACGTGGCAGAACGTTTTTGGCTGTGGCAAAGTTGTGGTAGTTAGAATCCGCGATTTCTCAAGCGACCAGATATAAGTTAGTGTTGGCTGACTCAGCCAACTCGTTATAAGTTGAATTTTATTGAATCTTATGTTCCGATGAGCCAACCAGAATATGTCTTGTTCCATAAATAATCTCAAATAACACGTTTGTAGTTTATAAAGCGTGTCTTAATACGAATGGATATTTTAATTGTTTAATAAATCTTCAAAATTGATTTAAAATTGGTAATAATTTTATTTTGAAACATAGCTCGCAGATTGTCTTAAAAGTAATATAATTTATTAAATAATTAACATGTGCGTTCTTGTTGGAACACGTTTTACGAGAAACGAGCCGTTTAGTTTGAAAGTGACGTAAGTCTATTTATATTAAAATTGAGATATTAAAGAATTTGCGTTTTAATCAAATTAAAAACTATACTAATTGATGAATGACCAATAAACGGTTCATGTATCGATATATAAGATCCGCGATTTAAATCTATACTTTTTCTATAAGTTTCGTTTTCTATAAAACGCAAATTCTTTAATATCTCAATTTAAATATAAAGTGGACTTAAATCACTTTCAAAATAAACAGCCCAACTATATTATCAAAATGAAGAATTGAAAAACAATTTACATTGTTTCGTTGCAATTTGGAGACAGCTTGATGAAACTTTATTTTTCATACAAATGAGTCTAAAGTGAATCAAAGCAAGTATTTGTCTTCTTAGTGTTTCTACGATGGAATTTCTTCCTCTTTTTATTACGTATTGTTCGTGAGCCATAGTTCGAAAGAATTTCTTAACACCTACAAAATTCTCGACATAAATAATCGGAATTACTGCCGCTAAAATTGAAGTAATCCGGATTCCGAGGGGCGAAACAATTCTTTCTTCAAACTTCGTGACTGCCTCGCATAGCACAGTCTTGTTTCTCTTATCCACTTCTTTCTCACTTGGTGGAACCTTGCAAATACTCGCTGTCCTCTCCATGATTCGGCAACTGCAAGGGAAGCAAAGATAGTCGACGTCTTATCACTCGATTCGCGATAGCAGCTTGAATGGTGAGATTAAAATCAAGCGAAATCGTGGAAACCATCAAGGTTACATGAGCGCGACGAGAGGGGATTCTCTTTCTCCGGGAGCATTTCCGTTCGCGCGCGATACGAAGGAAGTGGATTTATTTCATTTCCTGGAGATCGTTATTTAAGTGAATTCCGCGGAGAAGATATAAGAGAGAGAGAGAGAGAGAGAGCGACTATTGAGCCGTTTCGAGTTATATCTTAGTGGGCGCGGGTCGTAAAAATGCATTCGCCACCACATGAAATATTAGAGAAAGAAAGAGCGAGAGGCGGTCGAGAGAAGAGATAGGAGAGAGAAGAGGAAGCGGATAGGAGACGTAGGGTGAGGGCTGATCGCTTAAAGAAAAAGGAGGTCGAGCTTCGCTGGACCACTGGTCGGTGTGTGGGAGGAGGTTGCCCCGGACGAAACGAGGGTGAACGTTAAAATTGATGATCCTACGGGAATATCCCGAGCGAAGCACTTATCATAAGTCACCCATGCCACGCTGGCGATTTTTCGAATTCCTCCAGAAATTTCGAGCAACCTTCTCCAACCCGCCGCTACTGCCGCGCCACTGACGTCTGTTTCTACTTATAGTTCGAAGTTCGCCAATTTGCAACCTTATTAGTCAATGTTACGTTTTTCCCTATAATGAGTATTCTGCATCAGTTGTACTATTTTTTTTAGTCTCACATTCTTAGTGTACAAATTCTTTTCTCCCTCATTGTATATGTAACACTTGTATGTATAAAGGTTCAAAGTGTATGAATCTCGTTGAAAGTTTTGATCAGTTGCTGCCAGTGATGTCTGTTTCTACTTATAGTTCGGGGCTCGTCAATTCTAGTCAATGTTACGCTTTTCCTTAAATAACAATTCAACATCAGTAATACTATTTTTTTTAGTCTCACATTCTTAGTGTATAAATTCTTTTCTCCCTCATTGTATATGTAACACTTGTATGTATAAAGATTCAAAGTGTATGAATCTAGTTGAAAGTTTTGATCAGTTGCTGCCAGTGATGTCTGTTTCTACTTATAGTTCGGAGCTCGTCAATTCTAGTCAATGTTATGCTTTTCCTTAGATGAGAATTCAACATCAGTAAGACTATTCTTTTTAGTCTTATATTTTTATTATACGAATCCTTTTCTCCCTCATTGTATAACATTTATTTTGAGCTAAATTTCAGCCCAGTAAATAGGGATTAATAAAGTAGGATCTGACTTTTATTAACTTGAAGGATGAAGTTCTTTGTCAAACAAATAGTGACGGAGTATAATTTGTTGTGTTGTAAATCTTCTAATTCCAACACACCGTTGTCTATTAACGAGGCATGTGCCTCTAATAAATATATTTCTATCAGTCCATTGAAATTTATGGCGAAGCATGCACTTCTAATTACAATAATATAACAATAACCTAATTGTAAATAACTAATATTTAGTAACAAATACTAGTTATAAATGAGTATCGTCTCTCATTGTACTACTTGCGTTTATGATAGTGCTCTTGGAATCTTTTAGTGTTCCGGTTTTATATCGTATGAGTGGAACACGTCCGGTTTCGATAAATCAATCAATAATCAATTACCAATCAATAATACAGGAGATATCTAAACTTGTCTCCTTATTACAATGCATATATATAAATCTTTCTTTATTATAATTCATATAAATAAATTTTAAACAACGCGTGTATGTATAAAAGTTCAGTGTTCAAATCTAACTGCAAGTTTTGATCGGAGCGCATCGAGATATTCATTTCCTATATTTGATATTCGCACAGTAACGCGACAACTACTTTAATGCACTCGAGTAGACAAAAGAAGATTTCTAAATGGGGAAACCGTAGTGGTTACTTTTGTAACCTTTGGCCTCTCCGGACCTCTAAGCATTTAGCTTCTTTCGATGTCCAACCAGCATCGAACTTCCGCAAGAGCAACGATTTGCGAAAACGAGTGGTCGGAGGATTGCAAAGTAAGCGGGCGCGTCGATTCCGTTGTGGCGCCCCCTTTCACCGAGGTTAATAATCTCCGATTTATTCGCGCTATCAATAAGTCATCGATAAGTCGAAGTATCGCAGAGAATTTAACATTTAATGAGAGAACTAACAATTGAAGCTTATATTGCAAAATTTCCTTGAGTTATTCATGAGACGAAACTAAAAAGTAAGAAATAAAAAAACTGGGCAAAATAGTTTGCCCCCAAAAAAGATCTATTAAATATGACACGAAAAAGTAAAAAAAATGTATGAGCAATTAGAATCTTATTGGCTCCATTTATTATAATTCGATTTTAACTCCCCTAACAAGATTTCCATTGTTCATATATTTTTTATTTCTTACTCTTTCGTCGCATATTTAATAGAAAATCTTTTTTCGGGGCCAAATTATTTTTCTCAGTTTTATTATTATTCTATCCCGCATAGCCTTTCGCTTATCCCCGGGGAAGAGTTGGGAGGGTTTGGCGGTGGTAATACGAATTAGAGCGCGTAATCACGAAACAAGCATCTTTTCTGCGGCTTTTCGTAGCATGTGCCACGGCGGGCGAACGAAAATGAGAGCGAGCACCGCTGGCATTGTCGACGTGTCTATATTGACCGAATTGTTAACGTTGCTTCGATTAACAATTCAGGTGGAAGTGCGGGGTCATTCGATGCCTTTATCCAGGATCCTCTTGGTGTATCGTCTTAGTAACGCGTTGCACGGCTTAAAGTCAAACTACCAAGACTCTCCCTTCCTCCTCCGTCACGGCAAACTTTCGCCCTAACACTCTTCGCCATGAATAATTAAGGCAGTTGTCGCGCGCTGCACACTATCGAAACGTCAAACATAAGAAATGGCTATTTCACTTATGCTCTTCAATCAAAACTTCTTGCTAGGTTGGTACATTTTGAACCTTTGCACACACAAGTGTTACATACACAGTGACTCATATTAGTCTAATGTTATGCTTCAATATTTTAGATGTTCGGAAACGGTCTTGGTTGGTTCTTTTAACTTCTGCTTAAAACAAACCATAGTTTAATACTGAAATATTTGTTTTGTATGTTATAAGAGTATTTTCCTGTCCTGCAAATCAGGCTTTATTTTCGTTAATAATTATTGTTATATGTATGATGTATGTACATTTTTTCTAAAAATTATACATGTTAGTTGATATTAACAAATCAATTATCATCAAGAAAGGTCTCCAAGACGTGTGACAAATTCATAACGTCCAAAATATGTTTTGGGAGTCATTGTAGATACAATATAAATCAGTGACACAGAAAAATATCTTTTTATCTTTTTATCAAAAAGGCCAAAATTTGAGTATTTTTCTACTATTCATATTATATTCTTAGCCTGTAACTTTGTATCGACATCTTACGATCTATTTTGATGTTAAAATTGAAAGTATTCTATTTGCATTTGCTAATTCGAATTTTATGAATGATTAATTAATGGTCTCCCGCACACCTAATAAAAATTTCCAGCAATTCCTAAAACAAATAGTATGTGTGACAAAAGTGCCTTAAATATACAGGGTGAAACTGTTCACGTGTCTGCTGTTCAAGGGGGTTAATCTACATGCCGAGGGGACACAAAAATTCTAATGCAACTTTGAATTTTGCGGTCCCGTTTGTTAGTTATAGCAAGTTAAACAATCAGTAGAAAAGGCGCCATAAGGCTAGTTGCTATAATCGTAAAGGGCTGACTACTGATCGTCCGAATCTACTGAAGTATAAGTACTTTTTAGCAATCACGCTGTATTAATCTACTCATTAAGAGAACTCATTTTTTTGTTAATAGCAAGTGAAAAAAATTTTCTAAGAACTACAACAAATCGTATAAAACCACAACTATCTTAGCAGTAACAGATCTCTCTAGAAACTGTCATTGTTCCTTGAGATATACGTATTTCTCAACCATGGATTCGCCACTCCAATGAATACAGTCGCAAAAGTGTATTGATATCAGTGGGAAAGCTTTCAACTCGCACATAAATCAAACAGGCACTCGTATAACTCATATATCGATGCTGCCAGTGATTCGATTGTGAGAGATTCCACTGCTGGGAATTAACACTTCGTTCAAGAGAACTGGAAAGCGAGAGTGCGGAATCGGAGAAAAGTAGGTGGACCGTGGTGTGCGAAGTATTAAAGGCCATCGGGTTCCGAGAGGACATGTAACTCGTGTGTACAAAGTGATTTATTTGCCTTTGAATCACTATTGTTGAAACTACGATGTTGTATATTGTAGAATAATTTTACGGTGGGGGAAAAAATATTAGCACTGTAGTTTTAGAATACATTTTCTTAAGAAAGAAAATTGTCTTCTCTGAGTAAATTTATTTTTGCTAAGAAGAACGTGTGTACAAAGTGATTTATTTGCCTTTGAATCACTATTGTTGAAACTACGATGTTGTATATTGTAGAATAATTCTACAGTGGGGGAATAAATATTAGCACTGTAGTTTTAGAAAACATTTTCTTAAGAAAGAAAATTGTCTTCTCTGAGTAAATTTATTTTTGCTAAGAAGAACGTGTGTACAAAGTGATTTATTTGCCTTTGAATCACTATTGTTGAAACTACGATGTTGTATATTGTAGAATAATTCTACAGTGGGGGAATAAATATTAGCACTGTAGTTTTAGAATACATTTTCTTAAGAAAGAAAACTGTCTTCTCTGAGTAAATTTAGTTTTGCTAAGAAGAACGTGTGTACAGAGTGATTTATTTGACTTTGAATCACTGTTCTTGAAAATACGCTGTTGTATATTGTAGATTAATTCTACAGTGGGTAAAAAAGTATTAGCACTGTAGTTTTAGAATACGTTTTCTTAAGAAAGAAAACTGTCTTCTCAGAGTAAATTTAGTTTTGCTAAGAAGAACGTGTGTACAGAGTGATTTATTTGACTTTGAATCACTATTGTTGAAAATACGCTGTTGTATATTGTAGAATAATTTGACAGTGGGTAAAAAAATATTAGCACTGTAGTTTTAGAATACATTTTCTTAAGAAAGAAAACTGTCTTCTCTGAGTAAATTTAGTTTTGCTAAGAAGAACGTGTGTACAGAGTGATTTATTTGACTTTGAATCACTGTTCTTGAAAATACGCTGTTGTATATTGTAGATTAATTCTACAGTGGGTAAAAAAATATTAGCACTGTAGTTTTAGAATACATTTTCTTAAGTAAGAAAACTGTCTTCTCTGAGTAAATTTATTTTCGCTTAAGAACACTTTCTTATTTAAGAAAATGTATTTCTATTTAGAGAGAATATTCTTTTTCTTGAAGGAGATCTTTTCCAAAAACACTGAGTGTGGGAGTATTTTTTTTATCCACTGTATACTATAAATCACTTTAATTATACACTGTATATGTATAAGATAACATATTTACATATATATCTATATGTACATGTGTACGGAAAGCCTTATGGTGATATTCCAGTTGCCCATAAAGCAATCATTCTGCTTATTTTTCACCATGTATTAAAATCAAATGTATATCACTATAATTAATCTGCGAATAATGATTTTGTATAATATCTGAATATTATTGCCACCCGAAAAAAACCTGATTTTCTCCATCAATTCTTATTATTATATAAAGTACATTATTTTTAAATTAAATTGTCTATCTGTGTTAATAATGTTGCTATCTGTTATAAACAACAGAACGATCAAATTAGCTTTACCAATACATTAATATTCGAATATCTTCGTTACTCACTATACAGGGTGTCTAATACATATCGGCCATAGTTGCCTTATAAAATTCTCATTCGACCTTGTAGTAAATTATCTATTATGTGCCCATTTATTACAGTCATAAAACACCTTGTATGTGTGTAAGTATGTATAAATTTAAAGCGAGAAGGTCAAAGGGCGTTCCTACCGGGTTCGAACCGGTGGGAATCGGACGCGGAAAGTTTGCCGGGAGTTATAAAATAATTTCGCGCGGAAGCTCACGTAGCAAAGTGTATCTAGTGGCGAAGAACGGCAGTGCTAGCCGAAGGTAATTCGAGGTTTATACCCACGGGTACAGTTCGTCCTTCGAGCAAGTTTCGTTTGTTACTTCCTTCGCAAGCCCGACACGTCCTATCTTCCCGGCATGCCCGCTTCTTCTCTCCTCACTTATCCACCTTAATTATGTCTTTAATGAGTTTCGATTTAACTGCGCTCGGAATAACCGTTGTACATATTCCTTGCGTTAATTGCCGATTATGTTTGTTGGATTTTCTGTGCTGATGAGCTAAATAGCATATGGTAGTGTTTATGTAATTCTAATGACACCTTTGTAATTTAAATAAGTAATGTATTATTAATATGGAAGACTGGAAAATTATTTACATAGTTCTGTTTAACAGAATTTGAAAGTCATTTGACACATCTAACTTTCTGCATGGACGAGATAAAAGTTAATTAATACAGGAACTACCTGAATATTAACCAGTGAAAAGTAAATTTTAAAAGAGGAAACAATATTTTATTGTAATAATAAACAGGAAACATTTTAGTAAATAAAATCTTTGACAAATGAGTATAGAAATGAGTAGGGTAAAGTTTGGGCTTAAAAAGGCCCTCCGGGATATTTTCAAAAAATCAATAATATCGTTAAAAAAAATATTTGTTTGGCCAGTGTATCTCGTAGCATAAATAAAAAAATATTTTAATAAAAGAAGCTACTAAAAAGCATATGGAAATAAGTTTTTACAGTAAATGTTTAAAAGCAATCGAAGTATCATTGTCGTACTTTAAAGATAGAAACTAACCAAATAAAAAACCAGATAACGCCATTTATAAATTGTTACTATGCGCGTGCGATTTTGGCAACTTTACTTTAAACGATACTCGCACATACAGTTCCTTGTTTCTCCCAGTGTACGAAACAAAAATAACATTTACGAACTTATAAAAATACTACCACTGAAAGGGTTAACTAAGGAATTCTACAACCCCATGAACTACGAATACTCGCTAGGCGTTCCAACAAAGATCGAGTCTTGCCAGGAGGAATTTCGTTAACATCCCCGAGGATGCGATGCAATTATAGTTTCCAAGTAACGGGGCCTAGTATTGTTGGGATGAAATTTGATAAGCTATTTGACTGTAATTAATTTCGTGGTGTCGGCGAACGGGGCTAGCTGAACGGAATATGCATTAGATGAGTTAGTGGGTATAAAGTGATAGGAAATGTTTTATAAGCAGGCGAATGCCGAGAAAAGAGGCGTCGCCGCCTAAAGAGAGAGAGAGAAAGAGAAAGGGTGCACGCGCGCGCGCGAGAGAGAGAGAGAGAAAGATGGTAAGAACTCTAATGGGAAACTCACTCATCGGAGTATGCATCGCAGATACTTTCATTATAAATATTCATGAAATTAGTTAGTTTCCTCATTAAACTAACCGAGTGAAGTCGCACTCGGCCTTCGGCTGAAAGGGATGATTGCTTTCGGTGAGAGTGAGAGCCCATCAGACTTCAAGCTCACACTCGACGGCTCTTCAGGTCTAATTCGCAACTAAAACAAGGTCGACGGAATAGTCCGATCTACGACGGAGGATTTCCGCTTGGGGACGATCATAAAGTCCGGCGAGAATTTTGCGCAATCGATAAGTAGATTTAATGGGGATCTTCGAAGTTTTCAAAAAGAGAGCTTTTTCAGATTGTGATTGAATACAGATTTATAATGAATCTGAATTTGCACTAAGGAATGTGTAGGAAATTTGAGTAAAACTGATCGATCCTTCACTTGTTGGTATACAAAGAATATAATAAAAAACAGACGGAAAAAACTGGCTTGTGTATTGTTTTCTACATTTAATTCAAGGAAGATAATAATTATTGTTATTTCCGTCTTTAGACAGTCGAATTAAATGCCAATCAATAGTTCAATTCAAGTAGCAAATTATATTAAAGATAAAATAAATCAACCCGAGCATCCTTGTAATAGTTGCTCAATTGCGTAGATATTTAGTTTGCAAGACTAATTAACAGATAATAATAAGATCGACAGATTAACACGAGCTATTGGAAGATCAAAATTTCTTGGGGGATCTGTTGAAAAATCCCAGTGAAACTTTTTAACATACATGATTTGATCATACATCATTTAAAAAGATATTTAACATTAATTCCCAAGTAAAACATGATCGACGAAATAATTCGATTCTTGCAAAACTAATTAACAGATAATAAGATGGACAGATTAACACGAGTTATTGGAAGATCAGATTTTCTTTGGGGATCTGTTGAAAAATCCCAGTGAAACTTTTTAACATACATGATTTGATCATACATCATTTAAAAAGATATTTAACATTAATTCCCAAGTAAAACATGATCGACGAAATAATTCGATTCTTGCAAAACTAATTAACAGATAATAAGATGGACAGATTAACACGAGTTATTGGAAGATCAGATTTTCTTTGGGGATCTGTTGAAAAATCCGAGTGAAACTTTTTAACATACATAATTTGATCATACATATTTAAAAAGATATTTGAACCGTTTATTTTGAAAGCGATCTAACTAAGTCCACTTTATATTTAAATAGTGATATGAAAGAATGTGCGTTTTCTAGAAAACGAAACTTATAGAAAAAAAAAGTTAGCACAGGACTTAAAAGCAGATCTTATATATCGATACACGAGCCGTTTATTACTCATTCATCAATTGGTATCGATTATAATTTAATTAAAACACAAACTCTTTAATATCTCAATTTCAATATAAATAAACTTAGATCACTTTCAAAATAAACCGTTCATTTAATAATAACTCCCAAGTAAAACAAGATCAACGAAATAATCCGATCTACGACGTAGGATTTGCGAGTGGAGACGATAATAAAGTCCGGCGTAAATTTCGCGCAATCGGTAAGTAGATTTAACCGAGAAGTTGGATCGTGGCTGCTGGGTCGGTTCCGGATGGTTTGGAGTTGGTATCGGTAAAGTTCGAGAGTAATATGCGAAAATGGGCCGGTGGGGAGGGAGGTGAGTGTCGTTAGCCCCGAAATGTGGCACGTGTAGCCGAAGCCTCGGGCGCGCGGTGCCGGGGGTAATCCTTTTAAGGCAAAATTCGAGGGTTAATCGCATTAGAGTGATACATCGCACCATGTTTTCGGCGACGGCGAAGCCTCTGAAAGGATTGAAGCCCTGGCAAAAATGAGCGAATGCTCTTGCCACACGGCCCACTACCAACCAGTAGCAACAGTTCACACTCTCTCTCTTTCTCTCTCTTTCCTCTTGGGGATGAGGTCGCCACTTCAAGTTGTTCCTTTTGCCGGTTTGTGTCTGCGACACCTCGTACGCCTTCCTCTCGTGCCACCAGGCTGCGCGGTATGGCAAGTCGATTATTTCTTTAAGCCCCGTAATCGACTTTGCCAACTCACCGCAACTCTACTCCCCTCTACTCATCTATATCTTGAAACTTCCACCCAACTATCTCAAACTCGAGCAAACTGAGATGAGAGCGACGAATGCTTCCTTACCCGGCTGATTCTTTGATCCATTGGATTCCATCTTAGCAAAATCGTTGGAACCGCCCGGATGGCGGCGAAGATCTCTTGGCGCGAAGCCGGCTTCTCTTTATCGCGAGCAGAAATAAACTCGACAGGATGCTGCTGCTGCTGCTCCATCGATCCTGGCGCGGCGCGTCGCGTTGTTAACTTCGCGGGCTATAAATACTGCCCTCTTAAAATAAAGCTCGACTTCCCTCCTCGAGCTCTTTTCGCCAAGTACCCCGGCGCATATCGCACTACGCTCAGCCTAAGTATTCCTCGTTCGCGGTCGCCTTACAATTAAGAAGATATCACGGAGTTCCCGACAATCGTAAACTTCTCTCGCGGAATCACTTAGGCCAAGTGCTGGGGCGGCTGCTTTTCTCTAGCAGACGCACACACACACACACATACACATACACATGCACGTAGAACACATACCTTGGGAGTATGTACGGTGAGCATTTGTTCGCGATGTGGCTCGCGCACCTGCATGGAATTCCTCCTGGAGATTTGATGGAGAGAAGAACGAGAGAGAGAGAGAGTGAGAGGAGAGACTTTCTCAGGAGTTCTGGGCGAAGTCGCATTACGAAAGGCCGACGATCTCGGAAAGGCAGAGAATTCCAACAGCAATGCCTCTGGTATTACGTGTTCTCTCTCTCTGTCGGAGTACTCCTAGCCAGAACACTCTAGCGTGTAATTCTTTCTTTATTACCGCTGCTTATTCGCGTCTGCTTTCAAATTTTCACTCGGATTCCTGTAAGAGTGTTAAATCTTGCCGAGCGAGAACATCGCGCAAGTTTTAAGTAGGCTTCGGTTTTACAAAGGTTTGTTTGGCATTCTAATTGATTGAAATGGAGATAAGGGATTCTTCATTTGTCAGTATAAAAACAATGTAATAAAAAAGCAGTCAGAGAAAATAGGGATTTGTGTATTTTTTCCTATATTTAATTCAAGGGAGATAGTAATTATTGTTATTAAGTATACATAATTGAAGTGTAAACAGTGCAACGATATTACTTGTATATTTTCTAACACAATTAATTCTAATACTAATTAATGCATACCTCCGTCTTTAGACAATCCAATTAAATGTCAACTAATAGTTCAATTAAAAATAAAATAATCTAGTGAAAAACCTTTGTGGAACTTTGTAAGTTACATGGTTTTAGTGAAATGCGTTAAAATGTAGGATAAAAATAAAATCTTCAGCCATTTCAAAGAATATAATTCTTTTATGGCTGCCACAAGTTATTTGACATATATTTTTATTTTTATATTTTTCAGTCTTTTGTGATTATATTATTTATTTATTTTATTATTTAACTATTAATTCATTTCGAAAATCCTTGTAATAATATCTCAATCGCATAAATATTTATCCTGGATGTTAATTAGCCGATACCAAAATCGATAGATCAATACGATCCATTGAAAGACTAGAATTTCTTGGGGTATCCATTGGAATAACTCGGCGGAATGTTGGATCGCCGCGAGAGGAGAGTGACGCGTGTAACCAAATATGACACGGTGGTCACAATTTCGTCGGCGGGTGCAAACTCGCATAGTAACGAGGCCCTCCAAGTATTGGTTGTGTGTGTGTGTCCGCGGGGCGTGTCGGGCACACGCTTCCGCATGGAAACCAAGCACGCGTCGTTTCACGTTCCACGTAACAGTTTCCCAGGGTAAGAAGCCGAAGTTCTGATCCCCTGGAAGCGGTGCCGGCGTCTCGCCTTCCTGTCGCTCAAGGCATATGAAATTATTCTAATACGATACGCCACGCCCGGAGACAAGGCCGGCGTGGCGTTGCTTGCTTGCTTGCTTGCTTGCCTGTCCAATAAATTTCCGCCCAGACTACCTCGAGCATCGACACGCGATCGAGCATCCCCCAAGCAGCCAGCTCTTCGGCTTAGAATCGTTGCAAAGTGCAACTTTCATTGAAATCGATTACTTCAATGGCCTACCACTTGCTAACCTCATTATAGTCCCCGCTTTAGACACCAGGAACGCAAGAATTGTGGGTTCATTTGAACATGATGAAAAGAAATAAATCAAATTTTTGTTTTAGGCCTATGATATATATATGTACAAGTATGTTATACTGTTTTGTATGTATGATTTAGTATGTTTTAGTATGTTTTAAAGACGAAAGTAAAGTAAAGTTTAAAGTTAATGTCAAGTATGATTTAAAGTATGTTATACATTAATTTAGGTAATCTATCGATTATAATTGACAAATTATTACCATGGATGCGTGAACGCTTTGTTCAAATCACAATTTCTGGTATAGACGTAAAAAAAATAAATGACGTAAAAATGGGTTAAAATGTTTTGTAAGTAAAAATACCTATTTTTGCAATCCAAATCTAACAGTATTGTAGTCATTACCAGTTTTAGCAAACATTACTGTTTATCTCATCTTTTTTGTAAATCGACTACAAAATGTAGTATGAAATAGTAACAATAATGCGATTTAGAAAATCGGGCAACTTTGTATTTTTTTTTATTTATTAACCTAGAAACAGTACTGGGAACAATAATTTAATGTATCCATCTACATCCAACAGTATTGTAGTCATTAGCAAATTTCGCACGCATGTGCTTTACCTTTTCTGCAATTCGACTACAAAATCTGTCAAAAAATAGCATCAATGTAACGACTTTCCTGTAAACATTAATAATAACTCTGATTTTTGCGGCATATTTTTAAAGACAATTGAAACATCAGTGCTATATTCTGAAGGTGTAAACTAATTTAATAAAAAAACAGGTGGCGATATATAGAAATTTTTAGGCAGTGGTTGTTATTTTCGTAAGAAAGTTTCTAGGAAGAAAAACATTCATTGCACAGAATAACGATCCTATTAAAAATTCACGAAAATAAAATTGAACACTAATACAATCGAGCAGAAAAGTAAGTGGACAACTAGTAGAAATGGTCGTAATAAAAGTTTACACACCATAATATTATTGCTGTAAACCTAAATTTTATTTCTTATATTTCTTTAAGCTACATACATTTATTAGTTAATAATTACAATTATTAATTACATAGGTGTATACGTAAACTATGTTTAGTGAATAAGTCAATTATGAAGGGAGAAAAGTAAGTGGCTAGATTATTGCACACGTAATACAGACAATGATTACTTTAAATAATAAATAATCAATAATTACTATACTCGGTATTACCCTGCTTTGCTAGAATTACTATCTCCAAACATCCTGACATAGTATTTATAAGATTCTCCTTGCAATCTTTACTAATGCATTCGAAACTTAATTACAAATTCATTTAACATACAAATACGAAATACAAAAATTAAGTATATAACAATAATATTATTCGAGTAAAATTTTGTCGCAACTATTCCTACCATTTATTCACTTACATTTCAAACAGAGTTTTTCAATGATTAACCTCCATTCGATTACATAACAAGTGTCTTCCTGGCACAAAAAAGATCAACGAACAATTAATCAAACTAATCGAGTCCCTCTATTAACAAGGTCATTGTATAACCAGGTTTTTGGATAGCTCGGGACAATGAGAATTGATTTAGCTAGCAAAGAGAAAGTGATGTGGCTGCCGGGCGATCAATTAATATTAGTCTGGCGTGAAGTCAACGATCCAGGGAGAAGTACCGCGGATTATAGAGCTGCCGTGCAAATTGGCCATTCGCACGGCTAATTGCGACGTAGCAGGCGCAACACAATGAGCGATCGTGACGCGGGATATTACGTCAATGGTTCGCTCTTAATTATGGCAGCCGAGCACACTTCCATTCGATCTTATTCAAACTGAATTCCCTGAGAGACACGGGAGAGAAAGAGAAAGAGAAAGAGAGAGAATTGCGTTCTCACTCCAGCAACTACGAGCTCTCGAAAGGTAGCTTGTTCTATCTCCGCGTCATGATTAATTTATCATCGAGGGCCTCGAGTACCATTTCCTCGGTGCGTGGCAATGTCGGTGCTGCCGAGCGAAAAATTAATCCGTCGTCTTACGCTTCCCTCTCTTTCACTCTTTCCGGGGAATCGGCCCTTTTCTCTCTCTCTCTCACGCTAGAGCGTGTTCGCCCTCCGGCTTTCCGGGAGCATGGGCGTTAAATGATCCAGGAAATTCGCCGGTGCTCTCTTCCGCTGGACATCGATCGAGCGGGCGCGCGAGATCCCGGGGCAAGCGTGAAATTTTCAATTACGCTCGGCGCATATTTATTTCATCGATCGTGAGAGCGAGCGTGCGCGCGCGCGCGCTCGTGGCTGTGTGCCGCTCGCCAGTAATACGAAACGTGTGTCGAGCTGGAGGAAAGCGCTCGCGCGCGGACCGAGCGAATCGGTAAACGCAATTCGCCCGAAACTGGATTTTCTTGTCGATATAGTCGTAAGCGGGGCAAAGTACGCGCGCGCGCGCGCTGGCCAAGCGGCGCGGAAAATCGTTCTCACTTTGGCGAGGCTTCGTGGCTCAGCAGTTTCGACCTCGATCCATCAAAGAAGAAGCCACGCCATGCTACCGGAAATTCCCAGATTGTTTGTCCGGCGTGTCTCCCGATAGAGGCACGTCCGATGTTAGTGTTAAGGGGGTGTAGGACAGTTAACCTTTACATTTTTATAAATTGTATAAATGTTGGTGTGACTTAACCAATCACTTGGTGAGCACAGTCATTTTACCTTTAATTAGTATACTTGTACAGAGTAATTTGAGGTAAAAACATTTAAAATCAAATAAACAATAAGGCAGTTATTAATTGTTAAACATTACAATATTAATTATGCATAATCGTACTCTGCGGAGGATCTCTTTGGTACGGTTGGTCCAGTGAAGATCAGTTTTTACAGAGTTCTTTTTTAAGATCATAGCTAAGGCGGGGACCAAAATCATGCAGATAAGTCATGTGGAAGTTGGTTAAAACCAATTGTTTATATTGTTAACCAATAAAACTCTATTTTCTGTAACTATTTAGTTATGCTAAATGTACTAAATGATTGAATGTAATAACAAGTGTGGTCCCTGCTGTAACAGGTGGTACAGTGAATAATTGTGCAAAAGCGGAACCCATTTGAACCAATAGTTTTGGAAAAATCATCCGCAGAGTACTATTATGCATAATTAATATTGTAATGTTTAACAATTAATAACTGCCTTATTGTTTATTTGATTTTAAACGTTTTTGCCTCAAATTACTCTGTACAAGTATACTAATTAAAGGTAAAATGACTGTGCTCATCAAGTGATTGGTTTAGTCACACCAACATTTATACAATTTATAAAAATGTAAAGGTTAACTGTCCTACACCCTCTTAAAGTGGTTGATGCCGAAAATGAAAATAATGAGATCCGATTGAAATTTACTGAGAATGGTAGTCAATGGTCACTGCAGCTCTCTTCAAAATTTCAACTTATTTGTCTGTATAGTTTTTGAGTAATCAATATCCAAAAATCCATTCTTTTGCATGAGCTCTTACGACGACGAAAGCGGAGATTACCGTTTATGGTTTAAAAATATATGTGATACAGTAATGACACATGAATAAAAAACATTTCATATGGTAAATGAGACATTTACGAATAATCAGGCTAAGTTTCAAAAGTTTCGTCTGTCCGGTTTGAGAGTATTTGAGGAGAGAGTGAAAAGGAAATGGTTTCATTTGTAGAAATAACGTGATAAATAGTATAGAAATAAAAGTAACTTATTAAAGCAGGTGTTACATAGCATAAGCTTAATTGCAAATTGAATTTTCCTACTCAAAAATTGGTTTTATTGTAATTTGAAAAGGCTTCAAAATTCTGTGTCAGCGCTCACACGTTTCCCGAATAATATGAGTCAAATAACGGTAGATTTTTTATTGTGTACAGTCGCACTGCGCACTTACACATGGAAATTTCTGTATCCGGTTATATATATGCGTGCTAATGCAAATTCTCTACTTTAAATAGTTGTGTCTTCTAAATCAAACAGAGATTTTTAATTTTTTTTATGAACGTTTATATTATATTCTTGTATTAGTGAGTAGTTTTTGAATGCTAGCAGTAAATGTATCACTAAAATTTAATACACGTAGAATAAACAGTGCTAAATTCAATGGCGATTTTCCCCAAATTTGAAACAGAGAATTTTCTTTAAATTTCATCAGTTTCAAATATGACTTCTAAATATATACTATATTATTTTCAACAAGAACTTCAGTTACTATTACATTATTAGTAGTACTGCTATATTATTAGTATTTCTGTAAATATGTTACAATAATTATTTGAATGTTATCAGAGAATATTTGATATTCTTTTTATAAATATTTCTATTATGCCTTTACATTGTTGAGTAGTTCTTTATTCGAATCTTAGCAATAGATAACCAATCAAAATTTAATATAAAAAAGTGATAAGTCCGACATCGATTACTCCAAATTTACAACACCGAATTTTCTTCAAATATCACCAAATTTTAGACACGACTTATAAATAAATCAAGTCCAAATTTCACCAAATGACAAAACAAATCTACGCTACAACTAACTTAAGAGTCGCAGCAATCGCCACCGATAGTCACACCTGCCGCAAGTACACAGAATAGCTCGCGGCTGGTCTACTTTCCTCGTCGATTTTCCAATCACGTAGACACCCCTACGCGGCGGAGGTAGCTCGGCGAGGGTGTACGTCGAGAACGACGACGGTCGTCGTCGTCGACGACCGGTTGCCGCTCTCGATAGAATTGCAGCGTGATCGAATTGACATTCAATCCGGATCGAGAGCGTCGCCGAGAACGGAGTTTACACTGGATCGAATCCAGCTGTGAGTCCAGCGCGGCGGACGCGTGTCGGCGGTGCCGAGCTGCGACGGGGCGTCGCGCCGATGTTGAAGAGGCTGCGATTGTGCGAGAGATCGGCTTGCTTCGATGGAGAGAGAGAGAGAGCGCCGCGCCGCACGTTACGGCTACATCAATACAAGGCCTTGTGTATTCGCCGGCCTCGTCGGGGCTACCTTGTATGCTTTGCCCGCCTCTCGGTCACCGTTCTCTCCGTTCGCTTCTTCCTCTTGCTCGCTGGCCTTATTCCATCCTCGCACGGCTACCAGCCGCGTCCTTATCTGCTTCGCCCGTTGCCACTCGCAGACTTTCCCCATTGTGCTCGCGTGCGGCGTAATGACGCGTGCGAAAAGCCTGAGATACGAGCGATGACGATGCCGATCTTGAAACACCCTGCGCCTGGCCACTCTCTCTCTCTCTCTCTTTCTCTCTTTCGCTCTTCCTCGCTCTCTCACCACTGCTGAATCGCGATGGACCCTATTGTGTGTCCAGGAGAGCCAACAGTAGATTGTTCCAGCCGTTGAATGCCCCGGGAAACTGCCGACTGGCAGTGCGACTCGCTTCGGGTTAATTAGATTTCCGTAGCTTTCCGCGGCTGAACTCTTCTCGCTTTTAAATGAGAATTTTTAACAAGGCCTTTATTGACAAATCTGACTATGTGTATGTTGAAACGATATTATACTATTTCTTTTAGTTTCATAATGGATTACAGTTCTTTGTTCCGGATACCAATTCTACTTGGCAATGTTAGATGATTGTGAACGAACATGAGTGTAATTAATGGTTGCTTGAGTAAAGATTTTTATTGGCAAATGGAAAAATCTGAGAGAAAGAAAAAATTTTAAATTGCACGGTTTTAGTGAAGTGTAGGAAAAGGTAGACTGGAAATTAAATCGTGCTGAGATTTCAAACGATATTTAACATTACTCTTTGGTAAATAATATGCATTCCCAACAAATACAATTCTTTTATAAGCGCTTAATGATATATTGCAACCGTATAGCTAAAAATTTTTTTTATATCTCTACATATATAAATCTGTTGGTGCTTTTTGTATATTTGTTTGGTCCGACTTGACGCGAAAATTACTGAATCGATTTCTATGGAATTTGCACTGTTCGAAAACAGAAGATCTTGGGAATAAACTGTTGTGTGTATTAAAATGCTATGACATCAGAAAGGAGGGAATTGGTGATGAATAAATTTATGAAATTTTGTTGCGTTGAGCCTTTTGTTATTATACTGTTTATTTTATTTTCATAAGGTTTCATTACCACCAGAACGTCTGACACCAATCTTGTAACACTTCTGATACAATATCTTGTAAAGTGTGGGATTTCTTGGTCGATGTTTGGATTATATATTTTTTATTTTGTATTGTTAATCACTTCCAATAACTTAATTTGATTTCTGCTGAGTAAGATCCTTTCATAGATTCTGATATTTCTAGGACTCTCTGGCAACAAAAATTTTATAAAATATTATACCTATTCGCATCGCAAATTCGTATACATGCAAAATTTCAAGAAAATCGGATTTCAAAAAAACCCAACTCAAACAAAACCACACAATAATAAGTCCACGCAAAGATCGTACCTTGTATAATTAAGTAAACCAGTAACGATAAAATTGGATGTGATACTTTTATCGGTCCGACGGAACAATTATTTCTGCCAGAAGAGCAGTTTATTGAGATCGGTATTCCCGGGCGGCGCGCGCTCTGCGTGAGCAAGCAGTTAAGCAGCAATTGAGAGAGGATAGCAGTCTGCCGTTAACATATATTTCAATCTAGCGGGAAGGAACGTGCAGTGGATTTCCCGAAGAAAAGATTCGTCTCCGGCGACTTTGATGGAAAAGGCGTCGTCCGATGGTTACGCGCCGAGCTTTTCTCCGCCGAGCGATACATCCCGCTGGAATTAAGTTTTAAGGCGGTACTGCGATTTATCGGCTCCTCTCGTTTCACTTCTCGACCATCCTCCAGCCTCGCTCCACCATCTTATTCCTCGATTATCCTCTGCAATCCTTCGACTATCGTCCTTATAGGACTTTGGAAATCCGGCAATTATCATCTGTTCAACATAAAAGAAACGATTAGCTCACCGATGTTCTGTGATAAAACTTTTAGCTGGAATCGTGCACTTTGAATTGGTGTATGAGTACACCCATATAATACAGGGTGTTCCAAAAAAAGCGAAGTTTATAAATAAATATGCGGGATATAGATGAAGTATAGTATTATTTATATAGTCTGTTTTATTTGCTATAATTCGAATTACAATAACTAACTACGGTTTTTTAAAGATGATAGATATTGTCATGTAAGATAATAAAACGTATTTTGGGAGACACGCGTTATTCGATATTCACCGAATATGCATTATACTCGCGCACATGTCGTTTAAACGAAATATGCAAAACGTATGCAATATTCAAAGTATGAAAAATAAAAACTATATTTTTAAAATTAAAGTGTATGTCGGTAAAATTTTTAAAACATTCGAAATATGTAAAATTCAGACGTTAAAGCGTCTTTGTGATGCACTAAGAATACCGCAAAATAGCAGGCATAAATATAACATATCGAAGACCTTTAAAAATGTATGACATCTTCGATTAAAGATGGTCGAAGATGTGCAGATGCAAAAATCGCATAAAGAAGACGTCTTTAACATTATTTCTACCACGATTTTGTGAATACCTATTTCGACCAAAACGTGTCTTTTATTTTATTATCTAATCTGATTATAATTATGATGCTGTAAAATGGTGTCGATATTTATATATAAAATGGTTGAAAATTAGAATTTGTTATAAAATCCTTAAGGTGTCAAAAGACACTTAACAGTAGAAATAAGTACACCATATGCATATTTTTAAATCCATGGTGAGCTGAAGGAAAATAATATCATTGAATTAATTTAACAGCTATTCTACGAAAAGTCATAAAATTAGTCATAAACAAATGATTAAACTTAGAAAATAATTTAAAGTTGAAATTAGAAAAGTGCCTTTCGACACCTCTTAGTAGACATAATGTTAAGACGTCGTATGCTATTTCAACAGGACATCGCACGAATCCAGTCTCGAATAGAAACGAAATGTCGAAACAAATGTTGACCAGAATCGCGTCTAAACTCCGTCTTTCACGGCCTCGAAAAATTAGGTTCGACGAGGGGGTGCGTGCGCATGTCAGGTGGAAATTAGAGAAGGATTGTGAGGAGGAGGAGGAGGTGGAGGAATTTGCGAGAGAGGGCGCAGTTACTATCCGTCATCTCTGGAGAGCCGGCTGATATCGGGATCGTCCTCGTTCCGCGTCGATCTGCAGTAGCTGGATCATGATCGAGTCTGGCGTGGGCTAGCGTGATCGGCGATGGCTGCCGGGGCTCGCGGGGGAGGTTAATCAGTGCAATCATGAGATTAGCGAAGGTAGGGGGCGAGAAGGGAACGCGAGCACGTAGCGTTTCGTGAGGGAGCAACTGGGATCATTGGGAAGAGGCCGTGCTGCTACGATGGCAGGGGGCGTGAGACCGAATATCGATTCGATATTCCAGAGCTCGAGAGCTTCTTTCGCTTTGATGCATAACCACGTTGCATCCACGTACGCGCCTAAGCATCTGCCTCAACCTTTTCAGACCCGGGAACACGCTTATGTGTAATTGAATGAGGCTTAGCCTTTGAGAAGCTTCACTTAAACACAAATATGAGCTTCATCAAATTCCTACACGTTCGTCATTCTCTTCAATGACGCTTAGCTTTTGAGGATTTTTACATGAACGCGAATATGTGTTTCGTGAAACACATATTCACATACTTTAATACAATTGTCATTAGCTGCAGTATTTAAAGTAACGTATCTGCTTATTTGTAATCGAATGAGGCTTAGCCTTTGAGAAGCTTCACTTAAACACAAATATGAGCTTCATGAAATTTCTACACGTTTACTATTCTTTTCAATGACGCTTAGCTTTTCAGGATTTTTACTTGAACGCGAATATGTCTTTCATGTAACTTTAATACAATTGTCATTAGCTGCAGTATTTAAAGTAACGTATCTGCTTATGTGTAATCGAATGAGGCTTAGCCTTTGAGAAGCTTCACTTAAACACAAATATGAGCTTCGTCAAATTCCTACACGTTCGTCATTCTCTTCAATGACGCTTAGCTTTTGAGGATTTTTACTTGAACGCGAATATGTGTTTCATGTAACTTTAATACAATTGTCATTAGCTGCAGTATTTAAAGTAACGTATCTGCTTATGTGTAATCGAATGAGGCTTAGCCTTCGAGAAGCTTCACTTAAACACAAATATGAGCTTCGTCAAATTCCTACACGTTCGTCATTCTCTTCAATGACGCTTAGCTTTTGAGGATTTTTACTTGAACGCGAATATGTGTTTCATGTAACTTTAATACAATTGTCATTAGCTGCAGTATTTAAAGTAACGTATCTGCTTATGTGTAATCGAATGAGGCTTAGCCTTTGAGAAGCTTCACTTAAACACAAATATGAGCTTCGTCAAATTCCTACACGTTCGTCATTCTCTTCAATGACGCTTAGCTTTTGAGGATTTTCATATGAACGCGAATATGTGTTTCATGAAACTTTAATACAATTGTCATTAGCTACAGTATTTAAAGTAACGTATCTGCTTATGTGTAATCGAATGAGGCTTAGCCTTTGAGAAGCTTCACTTAAACACAAATATGAGCTTCATGAAATTTCTACACGTTTACTATTCTTTTCAATAACGCTTAGCTTTTGAGGATTTTTACATGAACTTGAATATGTGTTTCATGTAACTTTAATACAATTGTCATTAGCTCCGGTATTTAAAATAACGTATCTGCTTATGTGTAGTCGAATGGGGCTTACCCTTTGAGATCTTCATGTAAACATAAATATGCATGTGGTTTAACATATTTCCGTATATTCGTAATTCTATCTAATGGCGCTCACCCTTTTTATTATTTATATTACCAGTTTTATTTGCTATAATTCGAATTACAATAAAGATCCAAAGTTTTTTTAAGGTTATAGATATTATCGTACAAGGTGTTGTATTGTGACGTATTGATAACAGATAAAATGTGTTTTTCAAAACATATATTTACTTAAACACAAATATGTGTTTCATGAAACATTAATACAGTTGTCATTAGCTCTAATGTCTAAAATGACGCATCTGCCTCAACCTTTTCAGACTCGGGAACACGCTTATGTGTAATCGAATGAGGCTTAGCCTTTGAGAAGCTTCACTTAAACACAAATATGAGGTTCATAAAATTTCTACACATTCGCGATTCTCTCCAATGACGCTCACCCTTTGTATTATTTATATTGCCAGTTTTATTTGTTATAATTCGAATTATAATAAATAACTATGTTTTTCTTCAAGATTATAGATATTATCATGTAAGATGATATATCGTGACGTAACGATGAGAGATAAAATGTATTTTTCGAAACATGCCTTTACTTGAACCCACATATGTGGTTCATAAAATTTGAGCACGTTCGCGATTCTTTCAGATACGGTGTAGTCTTTGAGGATTTTTACTTCTATGTAAACATGTGGTTCATAAAATTTCAGTATATTCGTGATTCCTTCCAATAAACCAATAAATAAATCCAATAAAACCAATAAAAACCAATAAATCTGTGTTTTATGAAATTTCAATACAATTGTCATTCTTTGCAGTGTATAAATTGACACAATATAAGGGAAAGGGAAAAGTGTGGAAAAATGTATGAGCAATTGTGAGAGTCAGAGACACACACATTTCTTTATTTCTCCCAGCTTTGTTTATTTTTTCACTTGTAATACTTGTAAGCTTTATTAAGAACAAAAGAGAGAAAGTTTCTTAACTGATTAGATAATTACTTTTTCATTGGAAAGTATACTTTCTTTAGATGCACATATGCGGAAACGATTTTTAATACGAATTTCTAAATCAATTACAGGCTAGGAAATATTGCAATATTTTTACAAAATTCCAAAAGGAATGCGACACGTCGAGTTTACACAAAATTAGAAGATTTTGGCAATAAAGATTCAAATTAAATTATTGCAAAGTAACATCAAGTACACAATAAAAATAATTACACGAAATTCACGAAAACCCTGAAACAAAACCTCAAAATACAGAAACACAAACAAAAAACAGATCAAAAACTTTATGCTATACTAACACTGTTTCCCGTATAAACGCAATTTAAAATAACCGTAGTGAGGTCATCGGCGAAACACCCTGCTCGCTATGTTACCACTTACAAATAGTGGTCGGCAAAGCCGTCAGCACTGCACCGATCGCTCCATAATTCAAGGATAACTTCATAATGCAAATGAAATCGCGGCGGGCCGACTGATAGCAGATAAATTTGATGTAAACGCGATAACGTGATAGAATCGAGCGAGAAAGAGAAAGAGAGAATGAGAACAGAATGAAAGAGAGTGAGCGAGATAGAGATTCTTGGTGAAGCGTGTACGAGCCAATACCAGGACACAGGCAATCCCGTGCGGATTATTGACTGGCGGCCAGCGTTCGCTTGCATTATTTGCAGCTAATAATAAATAATTCCCGGTTATCGTGCGGGGCGCTCGCATGCCCCAAGAAGATTACGGAATTCGTGCCGGTGGTGCGTACATTTGTCGACGCGCGATTAGCGGGGGGCGACAGGCTTCCGACGGTATTTTCCAGCAGCAGCAGCAGCAACAGCAGCGCCGCCGCCGGCGGCGCACTAAATTGATATTGGCCGACATGTTCGCTCGTCAGGAGTATCGGCTGCAAAAATTGCTTAACAAAATAGCCTCGCCGTGTGGCGGGCGTCAGCCAGCGTCGAGCGCACTGATGAAAATTAAACGGCACCGATGGAACTCACCGATTGCGATGTATGCTAGCTCCAGTATGTTGGTGGTGGTGGTGGTGGTGGTGGCGGCGCGTTGGTGCACGACGCGGCGATAGTTGTGCAATGTGCATTTCGCGCAGTATCTCGCCGGATATTTACAAATGCCATGATATATGGGAGAGCAGAAACATATGTCGGTGGGAGCACCGAGAGCCACTCGTCCCGCGTTACACAGCTTTCTCTATCTGTCTGTTTGCATGTACGTGTGTGTGTGTGTATGTGTGTGGAGGGTATCGTGACATCACGACCACCAAAACCACTCTGCGGAAGGGTCACGAACACCCTGTTTCGATTTCGTTTTCCAGCTGCCTCCTCGCACCCCCCTCATTGCCATCCCCTCACAGAAACACGTCGTCGCTTTGCATTAACTTTAATTGACCACGTCCCTCCATGAATGTAACTTCCAATGGCAATAGTGGTGGCTCAGCTTTAAGGTGGTTGTCAGGTTATGTACTATTCAACTGTCAAGCGTAAGGAATGAGAAGCTCATATATGCTCCCTAATTGTAACATTTAGTTAGGTTTGTTTTATTTCAGTATTCTTTCCGATGCTAAATTTGTTTAATGAAATGGTCAATAATTTTCAATATTTTTTCTAATATTCAGAGTATATTCTTTTATAAGTCTGTATTTTTATTTATTTTTTTATAAAATTAATAGTCTGCTGCTTGCACTTACCGGTTGTGTGAGGAACAGTTACAGTTTTTAATTGAAAGGATGTATTTTTGTAGACGGTCAATCGTGTTCAAATTTTATGAATGATTAATTAATAACCTCCTTTGTACATCACAAAAATGTGACGTTGTTTTTAAAAAAATGGTATGCGAAAACTACTTTGAAAACGAAATCGTAAAGGGCTGACTACCGATCGCCCGAATCTACTGAAGTACGGTTATTCATTGTTAGCGACCATCACTATGCTAATATCCTCGTCAATAGCATTTTTAATATTTTTAAAGCAGCTCCTAAAAAAGTGGCATAGCGCGATAACTACTTTAAATACGAAGTCGTAAAGGGCTGACTACCGATCGCCCGAATCTACTGAAGTACGATTTTTAACGACCAGACTGTACAAGAATGTACGATAGAAAATTTTAACTTAATAATCTTTACCATACTTCATAAGAATTTCAGGCAATCCCTAAAAAAAAGTGGCATAGAGCGATAACTACTTTAAATACGAACTCGTAAAGGGCTGACTACCGATCGCCCGAATCTACTGAAATACGCTTTTTAATGATCAGACTGTACAAGAATGTACGATAGAAATATTCTTACTTAATAATCTCTCCAATACTTCATAAGAATTTCAGGCAATCGCTAAAAAAGTGAAATAGCGCGATAACTACTTTAAATACGAAATCGTAAAAGGCTGACTACCGATCGCCCGAATCTACTGAAGTACAATTTTTAACGACCAGACTGTACAAGAATGTACGATAGAAATATTCTTACTTAATAATCTCTCCAATACTTCATAAGAATTTCAGGCAATCGCTAAAAAAGTGAAATAGCGCGATAACTACTTTAAATACGAAATCGTAAAAGGCTGACTACCGATCTGAATCTACTGAAATACGATTTTTAATGATCAGATTGTACTAGAATGTACGATAGAAATTTTTGACTTAATAATCTCTACCATACTTCATAAGAATTTCACGTAAACCCTAAAAAAAGTGATATAGAGCGACAACTACCATAACTTCTATTGAAAGCGGCAAGCGCGGTGGTCTCGGCTTGAAAAACTGGCAAGTGGAATGGTGGGCGGTGGGTGTGCGAATGCGGACTGCGAAGAGAGAGTCAACGGGCGATTACACAGCGAGTGCTTTTCATCGGGGAGTAATCATGGATTCGCCGGGTTGTAGGAGAATCGGTGGCAGTAATCGACTAGAGCGGAATGGCGGGATGAGGAGAGGAGAGGATGGAATGCGCGGGGAAGAGCAGGTGCGAGGAGGGTAGCAGCGCTCTAATATGCAGTGTGCTGGGCGGTCGGCAGCACTCGCGGAGGCCAGTTATTTCGGAACGATTTCCTCGGAGGAGCTTAATGCCTCGAGGGCAGCGAGCTCTCGGGCGATTAGCCGAATTACTAAACACGATAAGGACCCTCGGGATAAGGTTTCTCTCCCGGGGCGTTACTAATAGTTCCTGTCGTCTAGTTGGCGTCGTTAAATGCCGCCATTCGCCCCGCCGGAACCAGCTTTCCTTTCCATCTGCGAGAACCCGGTATGGACTTGTTAACGAAGCCAGTTCCACCACCCTGGCGGACTCCGAGTCGACTAGAGCGCTCGAGTGCCGGTCTCCTCGCGCTCTCCAACGGCAGGAAGTGCCGGAAAGACTTAGGAAAGAAATGGAGACAAGCCGTGGAAAGAACGCGACTAAGAGGAATCCACTTGCCCAATCTAATTCCTCGCGTCGACTGGCACGATGCTGGCCTTGTTTTTTAATTAGAGCTCCGTTACTCCAATTTATATTCGGCCAAGCGACGAATCTGCCCGCGGCGGCCATTAAGTTGCGCAATTCAGCCGGAGCGCGCCGGTATCTCGGCTTAAAAATTACATTCCCTTATCTTCCAGCATAGGTTGGGAACGCTGCAAGTTTTATCCTTCATTACGTGACTGCGAAAGGATGCATGAAAAATTCACGGCCAGCGCGTCCCCTCAGGTACATACGGAGAGAGAACTCCAGGGATAACTAGAGTCTCCTGAACGTCTGCCTGCACTTGCAAGAGCAGGATAGACGCACCCTCGAATTAATTCTCTGTGTCTCGGCTTTTCTCTTAACTGTTACGCTGTCCCGTATAAGTACCATTCCTTGCAGTCACTGTCTCTCTTGATAGCTACTATGTACACGGTGATCTACTAGCCTTTTAATCACGGCTGTCGTACCCCATTTATTATCAGACATGTTTGTACTTATATATTTATATGTTTCATGGATATGTGGAGCCCTTTATTTTGAAAGTGATCTAAGTCCACTTTATATTTAAATTGAGATATTAAAGAATTTGCGTTTTATAGAAAACGAAATTTATAGGGGAAAAAAGTTAGCAGAGACTTAAAGGCGGATCTTGTGTATCGATACATGAGCCGTTTATTGGTCATTCGTCAATTGGTATCGTTTTTAATTTGATTAAAGCACAAATTGTTTAATATTTCAAGTTCAATATAAATAGACTGAAAAATATTTGCAATTAACATAATCGCAACAAGCGATTATTTTTTTTTAATTAAAATGGAAGTTAGAGTATATTGCAATATTGATGAATTATATTAAGTAGTTTAAAAGTAATTGCGAAATTTTCAAAGCAATCACAGATCTAACTATACGTCCGAAGATTTTTGTAACAAACATACTTGCAAAAACCTATTGTTCCTTAAATTAAATTATTGTATAAATGATTTTAATGATTTTTCAAGGGCTTAATCGATTTTTATGCGATTTTATGTTCCATATAAATTTATGACTTAATCAAGTTGTAGGCTATAAAATGCTGTTTGCAATATTTATAACTTATGCAGGGTATTCCAAAACGGGTAATTCAAAATTTAAAAAGGAAAATAAAATCATTACTAACACGCATACGAACTTTCATCCGGATGAAACCGGCTAGGATAGCTAGTTTCAACATAAGCCAAGATTACTTCTCTTCGGAATCCCAGTCAAAGTCTGTATTCAACTCAAGCGTCGATACATTCACTTTTGCCGCACTTTCATTTTCCTCGACGCACAGTGGGACGAAATTATAAAACACTAGGTATTTGACTGAGACCATTTTTTGATTTCTCTGTCATTATACATATATAATGGAAGCATAATTATTATAAATATACTTAAGATGATAAACGTAATGAATATGCAGAAAGTTTGCAGACATTTTTCTGCACATTCAAAAATTTTACGCATATGCAGACATTTTACGTACACGCGGAAATTTTACGGTTGCGGTTCTCATTGAAAAGTACATTTCCTCTAAATATACATACGCTATATTTTATCCAAAAACGGAAAACGATTTTTAATGCGATTTTCTAGATCAATTGCAAGCAATGTTCCAAAAGAAATGCGATACGTCGAGTTTACACATAGAAGATTTTTGAAATAAAGACAGTTTCAACAGCCTATTATCCTTCGAATTAAATTACTGCAAAGTGACAACAATTATAATTTTACGCACATGCAGATATTTTACGGGTTGCCTTTGCGATAAGCTGTTACAGTTGCTGTTATATTTATAATAATAATATAATCATTTCACATGATTATATTAATATATATAATCATACAATAACAAAAACGAAGAAAGAAAATACTTTTTCTTGCAATGTTATTTTACGCATATACAGAAATTTTACGCGTCGCCTTTGCGATAAGCTATTACAGTTTCTGTTATGTTTATAATAATAATATAATCATTTCACATGATCATATTAATATATATAATCATACAATAACAATAAAGAAGAGAAAAAATATTTTTTCTTGCAATCTTATTTTACGCATATACAGAAATTTTACGCGTTGCCTTTGCGATAACCTGTTACAGTTGCTGTTATGTCATAATAATATAATCATTTTACATGATCATATTAATATATATATAATCATACAATAACAATAAAGAAGAGAAAAAATATTTTTTCTTGCAATCTTATTTTACGCATATACAGAAATTTTATGCGTTGCCTTTACGATAAGCGGTTACAGTTGCTGTTATGTCATAATAATAATATAATCATTTTACATGATCATATTAATATATATAATCATACAATAACAAAAAAGAAAAAAGAAATTATTTTTTCTTGCATTCTTACTTTACGCATATAGAGAAATTTTACGCGTTGCCTTTGCGATAAGCTGTTACACTGTCTGTTATGTTTATAATAATAATATAATCATTTCACATGATCATATTAATATATATAATCATACAATAACAAAAAAGAAGAAAGAAAATATTTTCTGTCAAATGCCTAATATTTTATAATGTCGACCCACTGTTCGACTGTCCGAGTGACGACTCAAACGATTCAATCGTGAATTCCCAACACGCGAGTGACTCTGCATAGCGAGATATTGACAGTGAGGCACAGTCAAAGCAACCCGATGATAAACTGACTTGAACGGAATCATGCCTGTTAAGAGCTTTTTTTTTTCAAGGCACGACCTCGCCGCTCTTTGCCGTAAACCAAGGCTAATTCAGTCCTCATCGTGTAGCTCGCGCGCCCTTCACCCTCTCCCTTTCTCGTGTCAGAGTGTAGTACATTCTTTTTACCTGGAAAACGAGCGGCACAGCCTGTGCGTGCGGTGTGTATCGATTACGGCATATCCGTTTTCTCGGCGTGTCGTTCTTTTCGCGCCCAGCACACCACCGCGCTCCTTTCCCATCTTCTTCTTTCTCTTCCGCGTGCGCTCGAGAGCCGAGGCTTTGTTCGGCCTAAAGGCTAAAACACTAACGTCGTCGCACATAAATGCCAGCGAGCGTCGAGTTTCACCGTATCAGGGAAACTGTCACTCTCAAACCTGCCGACTCGCACTCCCTTTCACCGTCTTTCTCTCTCTCTCTCTCTTGCATATGTAAGCTGCTCGCATACATAGTCGGTCTGCGTTTGCGGCAGGCGTTCTCCGCTCTTCTGTCTTCGCTATTGTCGAGTTTCGGGGAAGAAAGGAGCCGTTCGCGGCGCCGGGATAATTAGCTCAGGTATAAATGTCACGAGTGCTCACGGCTTCCACCCCATCCTTCTCTTCTTCTTCTTCTCTCCCCTTTCTCCTTCTCCGTCGTTCTCACTGTTTGCATCCCTCTGCCGTTTGGCGCGGAGAAGCTTTGGAGAACGCGAGCCGGTGAACTTGGCCGATTCCGTTGCCGCAGGATGTCAATTAGGACGCGGAAGGAAGGATACGAAGTGGCTCGCATTATGTATGCCTCTCGTACCGTATGGATCCGCTCCTTCTTGTTTTCCCTCTTCACACGTGTAAGGAGAGTCCGTTCCAGACAAGCTTGCACACTTTCGATTTGTAAGAACTTTATTTTGTATGGTAATATTTTCACAGACAGTGAAGAGCATGCATCTGCCTTCACATGTTATTTATGTACGTCTACACAGCTCTCCTTTGGCTACTATTGGCGCCTTTAGGCTCTTTAAAATTTCGCTGACTGTAGACTGTTGGTGCCTATAAACGCTATAAAAATTCATTAAGATTACATTTTTTACAGCTACAACAATTGTTTCGACTCATATAAGACTCGAATTAGAAACATATAATAAAACATTAGAATATAAATCTGAAGTTGAAAAGGATCTATTGATCCTAAAATTCATATCCTTGACAACGGAGTTATCACTTTCAATATCAAGACAGCTTTCAACGCGAACAGACGTTCCATAAAGAGTGAAGGAATAAACCAACGGAATACAAGTTATAATTTGAATTATACAACTATATCTATGACTGGTAATCATTAATTGGCTAAACCATAAAGGAAGTGAATACCTCATCATTAATTTAAGAAAAGAATGATAATAATTACTAGAGGTGAATGCCTCGCCAACAGACCATTGGTCTATTGGAAATATAATAAATAATCAGAGCATCATTTCACATTAGAGGTCATACCTCGCCGTTGGTATTCCCAACGGAAATATGCCACAAGCTTGGCAATTCAATAAACACAAAATTAATACTAACTTATCCTTCTCTTGTGTCCTTATTAATTCGTTACTTTACAACAATTTCGTTTGTTGACATTAGCGTTCTCTCTTGGATTTCACCGTAAGTCTCGTTACAGTAGCATCAAAAAGTCAAATCACTCAAAGTTTTCAGATCAATCAATTTTCGAATCAAGTTTTCAATGAAACAGAGATTTTTCATTCTTTTTTTTTTATGAATATTTATATTATGTCCTTTTATTAATGGGTAGTTTGATCTTAACCTTAAGAACATTAAGAACATGAGGCTAATTGTTAGGCTCTATTTTTTTATGCGTTTTGGATTTACAGAATTTCGTTTGGACACGAGAATATTATGGAAAAAAGTGAAGAGTGTGGATTTTTTATAGATAAATTTGAAACTATAAATATAGGTAAATCTTTGTATTTTAAAACAATTGGTCAATTGTTGTATGGTGTTCATAAAATCGCACATTCACTACAACGTTCTATAAATAGTATATTTTCTTATTTTTCTTAATAGGTTTCCAAATAGTTAACAAATACTTAAAATTTATTCAAAAATTTCAGAGATCCAAACAAATATCTTTCGTCTTTATTCAGCGAAAACAATAATATGTTTTAAATTGAAATAAACATATATTACTATAAATCAGAAATCTAGATTTATTGGTATAGATTTGAAACATATAGATGAGAAAAGAGAGATGAAAAATATGTTCCCAATCCGCTCTATGTCGCTTCTGAAGCATAACTGAGGACTGCGCGTACAAAATTCGATTATGCATGTACAGGGTGAGTCACTTACCTTTTAATCATTCCCTTCACACTCGAGTTCCAATTATTTCCATTATTGGTACAATTTGATATTATAAATAAATGCCAGTGCATGGAAAAGACTCGGTAAACACTCCTTTATATTAAAATTACTCAACACCGCATAATTATACCATTTTCAACGGCCTATATTCATTATTGGCTATTCAAAGGCAAGTGAATCACCCTGTACATCTTTAGTCTCAAAGAGGGGACTATTATCCCTAATTTTATTGACATTTCACTCTCACTCTTCGCGCTCATCCTTTACAATTTATAATCATTATACACATACATATGTATAAATAAATCGACGTTCCTAATAACACAATATTCTCAAACATAATTCCCTCATCCATCATACACAACAGAAGTTTATAACGCGGAATAATAATAATACTAATTTAACCTTTTCACGGGTAACAATTGCTTTCTAACGCCAATTAATTATTCTGACAAACAAGAATCATCGAGTGATTTCACCGTACCGATCGTTCACTTTATCGATGTCTATATCGAAAGATCTATCTTATCCTGTTGATCGTTACATCCGCTAGCAAGCTGCGAGTTCAACAGCCGTATCTGTCGGTGTCTTTAATAACAGCGTTCGGGAGAGCTTCATGAATAGTCAGTGGAAGCATGTGTCATAATGACTCGCTATCGTGGCAGCTCATACTTACCGCGTGCCTCGTACGAACCGATGTTACACAGAGTAGCAGAGATCTTGTATCTTACGTGCAATTACGGTGGAGATTTCCCTACCGAGTTTCCATCTGCGATGGATTTTAAGGCTTAAGAATTTGCACGGTTTATGATACTGTGAAAGCATGTACAAGGTAATTTAGTTGCCTTTAAATTAATGCAGTCGGGTATACTGTTTTATATGGGATTATTATAGATTATCATTTTAATTATGTACGAATGTTGTCGGGGTTTTCTCTGCGTGATGTATATTATACACAATATTGTTTTTAATTAATTACTGACGAGAATAGAACTTATTTTGTTTTGCGAAACGAGAGAAAAAAGAACGTGTTATGAGATGTGAGATTGATTTTCAAACTATATCTTTTGTATTTATACTGATTTAAAGGGTGAGGCAGAAACGACACGATTTTCGGCTATTATAAAATTTTTGAAACTTCTGTACAAATGTGAAAAATTCTTTTTCTATCTCAAAATGTATTTCTTTTTGAGTAATATGAACCGTAGATTATTACGTCACAATGGACCACCTCCTATCTTCATAAAATTTACCCAAAATATTTTTTACACTTTTAAACGGTGAAAACTATGGTTAAAATTGGGGTAAAATGCAGACAAAGTTTATATAATGTCGATTATCACGAAACCTATTGCAGGCGGATAAGAAGTGTAAATTGCAAAATTTCTCGGTTCAATCTGAGGAATGAAAGTGCACAATTGGATTTTTGCAATAGTTGTTAATATTCGTTTTACCGCATATTTTCCCCTAGGGATTTTTTTCTCCATAGAAATACATTCTCTTTGAAGAGGAAAGTGTCCTTAAACAATCGATTTCCTTAGAGGAGACAGTTTTCTTTCTCAACAAAATTTGTTCTAAAAATATTAGCTGTGTCAATACTTTTTCAGCCACTGAAACCAATGAAATAACTATTTACGAACTAAAAGTAAAAATTTTCCAATTTCGATACATCGAATTCTCAATCCAATACAAAAGTCAATACACAACATAACATTTGGATACCACAGAAATTATACACTTTCATTATTACATTCAACAATAACGGAAAAAAGGGGTTTAGCATAATCGAATCGAATTTTAAAACCGGTCATTTAATCGGGCGTGCTATATGTTCAGTATTAATCCCTAGCCAGACGAAGCTGGGTAGATTCGATTACAAACACTGCTCGTGTTCTTGAAAGCCGCAGATGTATAGTATGCAAGAAGTAGGCGAGGGCAGGTGCGCGGCCGGTCAGGGTGAAACGTGGCGATTGTTGCAACAATGGCCAGTGCAGTCTTATCGCGCGGTCGACGATCGTGCACGCGCACGCAATGCTAATACGACAAGAGAGAGAGAGAGAGAGCGAGAGAGAGAAAATGCGAGAGTGACGTCAAGCGAACCCTTTCGCGGTGCGCTGCTGATTAGGTAATGCCATTTGTGCGATTGCCATATCGATACGGCGACCGGTGGCCGGCGCAGCATCGATAAACACGCCGCGCGCAAATTTGCCAAATTCACTTAAGCTCGATCGAGCAGGGAAACCGAAGCGGCCGGCATCGATGTATCTCCATCGCGAACGAACAAAGTGAGCGAGATGGAAGGACAAGAGAGAGAGAGAAAGAGACTCTCTGGGCAAATATACAAGGTGATTCACTTTCAAATCGGGATTATATTATGTAAATCAGTAAATTATATTATGTGTATTGTAGATGGAGGATAATATTTCTTAGGATGCAGAGTAGGTTTAGCGAAGATTAGTGTATAATTAAAATTAGTGGGTGATGCATAAGAGAATGAAAATAGTTATTAGTTGCGAGGATGACTTCAAATTGAATTATGCAACACGAATTTTACAAGGCTTTCTGGGTTTTGGAAGTAATTAGTAGTATTTAGTAACAAAAATTGAATGATAAACACAAAAGATTCTGTTAAATAAATCACTAAATACGAATTCAACCAGATTTTTTAAGTGTTCGAACAAAATAACACTTATAAATAAACCAAATTATTATCTCGCATCCTGTACAAGACGATTCATTTCCTGTTGATTCAGGTTTGGCGTATCACATTTTTCATCAGACATGTCTTGATTTCTTTCATTAGACTTGTCTGTCTCTAATACATCTATAATAATAACACATCATATTATATACACTTATAAATTAGCCTGTTAAAGAAAACATTCCACTCTATTATATAATATATTTATTCATATATTATACACGAGACATATATAGCGTGTATAATAACAACCTGTATAATATGTATAACCTATAGGACATAGAGAAAATTTCACACACATTCCTACATAATTAAACTTCCTATATAATTTAAAACTATCCCGTGCACATACAGCATCCTATATTCGATACTGGTGACTCAAAAGCAAGTGAATCATTCTCTAACACAAATCGACAGCGGACTCTAGATAGAGGCGCATACGCGAGTGTATAGCGCATCGGATTCGTTCGGTTCCGAAATTTCCATTTCTCGCTTTAACCGCTGATTCCCTTTCCTCTGCCGTGTTTTCTTTTCGCCTATGCAATTCCACGACGTACTGGCGGACTATCTGTCCATTGGATTCACGAAGCTGTCTCTCTTTCGCTCTATCTCTACTCTAACACCCCTCTTCCTCTTTCTCTCTCATTTACTCTGTCTTTTATTTTCTCTCGCTCTGCCTCTCTCTCATTCTCTAGGTCTTTCACTCTCCTTCTCTCCCTTACTTTCTTTGTCTCTCTTTCTCTCTCTCTCTCCCTCTTTTTCTCTCTTTGTCTTTCACTCTCCTTCTCTCCCTTACTTTCTTTGTCTCCCTCTCTCACTCTCTCTCTTTTTCTCTCTTTGTCCTTCACTCTCCGTCTCTCCCTTACTTTCTTTGTCTCTCTCCCTTTCTCTATCTCTCTGTCTCCAACTGTGCGGGAGAGAGCGTGTTTTCGTATCGCGGCCGATTGTTTGTTTGGACGGTGCGGAGGAGAACGCAGCAACAACGGTAAAGCAGCGTAGCGGCGGCGAACGAGGGCGACGATTCTCGACTGGCAGCATCACCACGCGCGACAGCTACAACTCGGAGAACGACGAGCCCGGCGCCAATCCGCGCCGATGCAATGCCTGGCAGCACTGTGTGTGCGCGTCGCTGTAGCCGGCGTCGCAATAGTTGGGCCGAGAGTCGAGGCGATCCTTAACCGTTTAACTGCTGCTGTCGTTTATTGGTGATTAGTCCTGTAAATGTTGTTCTGGTGTAGCAGTAATTGGTGTTTTGGATTTGTGAGAAGCTGTAAAATTAGGGGAAGGTTGCTTAGATCGCCCTACTTTTGGAAATGGAGAAACATATTTTGTTTATTTTTTGTGTCATAATAAACGGTAGTATTTGGCCTTTGTTAGGGATTTTTTTTTATAATTTTAATATATGATGATCAGTTTGAAAATAATACATTTTGCAAATCTTCTAAATGGTGCGATTTAAAGAAGTGGTATCCTAAACATTTCTCTTCTTTAACTAGAAATACACTTTCCTGCAGACGAAAGTGTTCTTTTTCAGAAAAAATCGATTTCCTTTCAGGAAATAAAAATATGCACAAACCTACATTTGCTTAACAACATATTTTCTCAAACAACAAATCACTTTATCCGTCTCTATAAAAACAATTACAACTTAATCACCAC
Source organism: Ectemnius cavifrons (assembly GCA_964023945.1). Lineage (NCBI taxonomy): Eukaryota > Metazoa > Arthropoda > Insecta > Hymenoptera > Crabronidae > Ectemnius > Ectemnius cavifrons. The sequence continues at coordinate 4,438,256 of OZ030382.1, forward strand.
ACTTCCAGCATGAACAAAACCCTCAGTCACTTATGAGAATCATTGGAATAATTCAAATGTTACTGTTTTTGTTTATACTTTAAATTCATTTATGTATCCAAACAAGCTATATACAAACATAAAATATTATACACAGGCCATATAAATAGTTGAACATACAATATAAAATAATCCAAAAATTTAAGTTGAATAAAAATTTCCTAACAACAAATCACTTTATCCATCTCTCTAAAAACAATTACAACTTAATCTTCCACACTTCCAATAAAAACAAAACCCTCGGTCAGTTACGAAAATCTTTAGAATAATTCAAATGTTATTGTTTATGTTTATAATTTAAATTCATTTATGTATCCAAACAAGCTATATACAAACATAAAATATTATACACAGGCCATATAAATAGTTGAACATACAATATAAAATAATCCAAAAATTTAAGTTGAATAAAAATTTCCTAACAACAAATCACTTTATCCATCTCTCTAAAAACAATTACAACTTAATCTTCCACACTTCCAATAAAAACAAAACCCTCAGTCACTTACGAGAATCTTTAGAATAATTCAAATGTTATTGTTTTTGTTTATAATTTAAATTCATTTATGTATCCAAACAAGCTACATACAAACATAAAATATTATACACAGGCCATATAAATAGTTGAACATACAATATAAAATAATCCAAAAATTTAAGTTGAATAAAAATT